>JARACY010000874.1:0-72698 GCA_029255725.1 Scrobipalpa atriplicella
GTTATTTAGGCAAAATTCTTTAGAATAATGAGTTCAATCACCACTTTGGTGATATTTTTGATTTGTTTATGTTTAGAATACTGATTATATTTTTTTATTCCCCCTCCACCCTAGCTCTGAATTTCTTGGGGTCGGCTACCTAATCTAGGGGATTTAACAAGGACAGGATATTGGTTTTTACGCAGTGACAGCCATCTGACCTCTGCAACCCAGAGAAACCAGACTTGATCCTAGATCAGGCTTTTGCCAGGTTAGTGGCCAACCCAGCTGTAAAAGTTTTTAAGCTACGAATGCTCAGCAACGGCTCCTAATATCTACAATATTAACCGGGACCAACAGCTTAACCTGCTATCCAAAGCAGAGAAATGCTTGAGTTGTTATATCACTACCATTCATGGCCTAGCCACTGTGATGGTTGCTTCACGTTTGTTATCAGAATGAATAAGCACTAACTAGGTACTAATGAACTTATTACCTGTACTGCACTTAAAGTATACAACATGTGTGGATCATGTCCTATACTCGCTGAAAAGCCACCGCTTTCATTGTCCTGACAGGATTTGATGAATTCTATTATGTCTTCTTTAGGCATTCTGTAAAACAAGACGAGAATAAGGGTATTTTAGACTGTTATTATAAAGATTTGAAATTATCTTTTCTCAAGTGCAACATTTGGATAAAAGGTCATAGCTGTTTTCATTTAGGTAGGTACACTGTATTGTAAGAGTAACTTAAGATAATAATACCTAATACTTTTTGTAAGAGACATGAAAACTCTAAACAGAAAAAAAGGGGAAAACAACAAAGTAACTTATAGGTTATATTCGTAAGTAAACATAGGGATTTTCATAGAAATCATAAATCTATGATGATAAATAAATATAATAAGACTGTCACGATACCTGGAGGACTGTCCCATGAGCTCCATAGCTGTTAAACTCCAGTAAATTCCCGACATCCGGAGATATTCCGTCATACAATATTCATAGTCATCTTTGTTGAGCCCGTAACTGGCCAAATAGTCCGAATGTTTCTGAAGCAGCAGAGTTTTTGGCCTGTCCTCCGAAAGGACCACATCTTTTGTTGTAAATGCCATCGAATAGAGTTAGATATCTATTTTATATTATGATAAAACTAATAAAATACGAACTTGCTTTGCTTTCTGAATTTGACAGTGCGCTTATTTGGTTTGTTTTGAAAGTAAGTCATAAAATAAAAGAAAGAAAAACGTATTTTCTTGGTAGACGACTGTTATTCTTTTTAAAATCAAAAGCGTTACGATCTTGTATCAAAAACGCACAATGACGTATGCGACTGCGTTTATAGGAATGGTTTTGATCATACAAATCTCAAATTGATACGTCGATACGTTTGCGTATGATGAAACGTTGCTGATGCAAATAACCGCGCGCGGGAAACTTGAAAACTTTTATTCAACTGAACTGAGCCTACCATGAGCCCGCAAAATCACCTGTTTTCTGATAAATTAGTGAAAGCGGTTCCGTGTTTCAGAAGGTACGTTAAGCTGTTGGACCCGGTCGCTGCCTTTATTTAATACCTAGTGTAGTGGTCAACAAATCATATCATATATCTACCTAAAAGGCGATTTTAAAAAATATGCACCACTCCCGGAGAGAAGCAAAATAAATTAAATGGTCGAGAAGTTTTTTAAAGCCTCTGATCCTCAATATCCAAGTCAATATTGCTTCGACGTTGCTTATTTTCGCCATGATGTTTATTCTGCGATCCAGACACTTGAAAGACGAACTAAATGAAATTCTTCACCCTTTGCCCTTCTGCTGTTGGCTTGCTTAGTGTAAAGCAAATCAAAATTGAGGTTGTAAATAGAGTCTAGTGTAAATTACCGCGCATTAAAGGAGCCCATAAAAAATATAAAAAAAAAAACCATCTCAAAAAATAAATAAATCAAAATTCGGCATTTATAACGATTCCAAACACTACTCGCACTACAACCGAGCGCGCGCGAGTTATTGGTCGATGCGATTCGCGTGTCGCGCGCGATTGGTTATAGTGCGAGAGACAGCGCAACTCTGGGAATCATTATAAATACCTACCGACTTTTGTCTTTTTATTTTTTGAGTTGAATTTTTTAAATATTTTTTATGGGCTCCTTGTACGTTACTGAAACACCCCTTAAGCTATGGCACGCAATTAAATTAACACCCTGTATAGGTTTGGAGTGCATCCATATAAAAATAATTCGTCTCGACTGCACAATTTCGTAAGTACATGCTTTGCATCGAATTAATTCAATTTTGTTTGGATAATTTGAGATGTGTGTTGTCTCAATGTTTCTGCATTGCATTTACAAGAATCCATACAAAAGCGTACATAAATAAAGTCACGCTTTTATGCTCCTTACGGGGTAGGCAGAGCGTCAAACGCCTAGTAAAATGTGTTTTCGCTACGTCTGATATCTCAGATTCACATTGAAAACAAGTCGCTACAGTGACAGGTCAACCAAGGACAATTACCCATCGCCTAAAACACAATACACTGTAACCCTCGAATCTCTTTGCTGGTTTTTACCTACATCATGCTCGGGAGAAAAGCAGCTGGCACATTCTATGTTTTTTTATAGCTCCCAGTCTAACATGGAAGTAAGTACATCATTCGAAAACCTTTGAGAAATGTTGGAGTACCCACCACATCAAAGACAGCAACTGGGACCGACTGCTTAACGTGACTTTCGAAGTACGAAATCCTCCTGATGCTTATAAATAGACTATTCAGAATATCCTTTTAGGTATAATTTTGTGAGGCGCAATTTTTTGATCGATGTGACATTTAAAGAACCTTCCTTTCAAGGGTCGTTGGGAACGAGTATTCAACTAATGAAGACAGATTGTTGTTATATCACATCATTCATTCATATCTGGAAAATCAATAACGCATCTCTTTTTATTATAACGGGTGTAAGGGACAGCGTACCAGAAACTGATAGGGGTTGCTCAGTCAACGAAACTGAACAACTTTCATCAGCCCCCGTTGCATGCAGCCGCGATAAGTCCGCGATAGCCACTTTATCACACATTTTATCACATCTATCTGTCAAAGTATAAACGCCGCGTGATTGTATTTATGTAGTGTAGGTACTCGTAGGTGTGTAATTTATAGACGTTAATTTATTAAATGACTTTATACACTTATTTTATAATACCGAGTTAAATATAAACATAAACGTAGATAAACTATCACAGATGAACTGAGGGCAATAAACAGGACTGATAATAGTTTATTATGCCGGTAAAGGCGAGTGCACACCATACGAACTTTGCTTGTATGTAGCTTGGAAATGATTTCTAGATTATCAAGTTCCAAAAAAATAGGAAAAAAAAGTAAAAGTTAGTAACCTTTTTTTTGAGTCTAGTAATTAATAAGAAATACAAGTGAGTAGCCGGGTAGTTTACAAATAAAAACATGTTTATTTCATCACAACAAATAATAAAAGTAATTTAAAGTCACTGAAACTAAACGGGGTGTAAGGGACAGCTTCCCGCAAACTGATAGGGGTTGCTCAATCAACGAAACTGAACAACTATCGGAAATGCTTTCAGGATTTTTTTTGTTTTGCTATTCTATACAAATTGTATGATTGAGGTGGTAATTTTGTATGGGAAAGTCATTTCTTTTCATCTCCTGAAAGAATTTCCTGTAGGCAGTTGTTTATGTTCAGTGTCGTTGACTGAGCAACTCCTATTAGTTTGCGGGGAGCTGTCCCTTACACCCGATATTTGGTGGGCGACTGAAGCCTAAAGTAAGCTCTGTTTCACAAATTAATATGCACGCTGAACTATTACTGAAGTGCACATAATACCTATGTCAATTTATGTTACACTTGCAAACGAAATAGTGACAGTTGCCTTGAACATTTTTAATAGAATAACCTTCTTCTTCTTCTCCTAACCGGAGATATTCAATTTCAAGTGTAAACACTTCCTTAACTCGTTGTAATCAGAATGAATGAATGTTATTCTCAGCTGTAATAGGAACTGGTAGGAAACGCTCCATAGCTTGCGGTCAGTGAGTGTACTTGTGTAACCAAATAAACAGTGAAATATACTGTGAAGTGTGTGTTCAAGAGCATTAAAACAGATTTGAAGGTAGGTGATAAAATAGCCTATAATATTGAGTTAATCTTCTGTGGTTTTGGTTGTGTGTCTTGAATTTCTATGATCGCTGCTGTCAGATCGTTTCTATTCCATGTTTTTTATTGCTTTGATCGCTGCTGACCGTTTTTACACCACTGTCATATTTATTTAATAATAGGTACTTAGTACTAACTTACTATCAACGACAGCGACGGCTAACGTGCCCTTCGAAGCACGGAAACGTCTTACTCGTCTGACAATCAGGTAAATCTGCCTGCATTGAAGATCAAACTTGCTCTCGGAATCCTATCCACAATCAGACTACTATACCTACTAGACTCATTATTTCATAACAAAATCGGAGTAGGTATTACTTATAAATAAGTTATTATAATGCTCATAAACCTACATCGATAGCTATTCGTAGTTGTAAAAATCACGACTTAATTATTTTACTCAAGATTTAGATAAGTCGTGCTCGTACCCTCCACGAATCAATAGCTTTATCTAAATTAGATTTTAAGCAAACAATCTATATCTTCTGTATACAAACCCTGTGAAAATGGCTTCTAACTATAAACTACAGCATTAATTCTCGCAATATTATTAGAATATTAGTATTCGGTAAGTAAACATATTAATAGTCAGAGTAACATGAGTTTTTTAAGCTTTATTAATTTCTAGAGTGTTGTAAGCAGTTAACAAACAACCTCTTATCAGTGGCCTATCGCGGTTTAGTAGTAGTGAACTATGCAGCATACTATGGTGTTGCGTATTGTGTTGTGTGTATGTGAAAAATAGATGTGTTTAGACCATTATATACTTAGATGGGATAAAGTGAACTTACAGGACCTTACGCGTTTGCTACGGTAAGGAAAAGTACGTTAGCTAGTTCTTGGGAAGTTATCTTAAGTATTTATAAATGTTATATTTAGTTTTGTTGCACTGACCCGCGTCAATATTTTTTATTCCGTTAAATCCTACTGCCTGGTTGCCTGGAAGATATTGCTACCTTAGCAATAAGGCCGCCAATTGTACTACTTCTCTGTGTAATCAATTTGTAATTTCTGTGTTTTTTTGTGCAATAAAGTATATTTGTATTGTATTGTATTAAAAATTACAGAAATAACACTTATATAAGTACCTACTGCCTAAACTACGTAGGTAAATTACTTGTGGCATAGTAATAAAATCACTGGCGATGTCGGTAGAGAGAGTCCAGACGGTATGACTTTTCACGATATTTTCAACAATCATCATCACTGGCTGATTTACAAATATCTGTAATGAATAGGTACTCACCTCAGGCTGACACTTGGTACCAGCTATCAGCCATCTACCAAGTACCAGAGCTAGGTACATACAATAAAAAATAAGAGCGACATAAATAAAGGAAATAAAAATAAAAGAGACCTCTATCCTCAGAATAAAAACTCCTTACGGTTTTATCCAAGTTTTATCCCATAAAAAACTCCTTGGTACATACCTTTTCCTATAGAATATAAAGAATGGCTGAAAAAGAATCTTGCGAACTTTGTCATTTTTGACTTGAATGACATAATGTGAACGCCATTTGTTTTTCACGCATTTCACGCATTTCCTTTGCGAATTTCGCTGTTTTATTTTCAAATTAAATACATAATTTAAGGAAGATAAAATAGGTATCGAAAAGAGTAGTCCAAACATGGATTGGACTAAAGAAGCGACAAAAGTGCTTATACAGCTGTACGAAGAGAATGAATTGTTGTATAACAGCTTGAACCCGAACTACAAGAACCGCCATAAGCGGCTGGAAACTCTAGTGAAGATTGCTGAGCATATAACAGCGGTGACCGGCCAGATGTGCCTGGTCATGGATGTCAGGAAGAAAATCAACGGACTGCGATCTCAGTATCACACTGAAAAGTTGAAGGTACTTTATTTATACATACCTACTGTACGTACATCAACGCCGCCGTACATAATATTAATTTCACGTTCTGTCTACACCTTATTGCTACGCCTGCAATTTTTTGTGCTTTAACCATAACGTACCGGAGCATGAAACCGTACATTTCTTGTCCCGGCGAGTATGCCGGCGGCATGTGTGTAGCAGCCTTATCCTGCCTGGTAGAGCTTTGCTAAAAAAAAATATTTTTGGTTCCTAAAATCATTCATATAAAAATTCTTACACAGGTGGCAAAGAGCAAACTTTCCGGTGGCAACATATACACACCGAGTGCATATTGGTTCCCGTTGATGAAGTTTCTAGATCTGCCCAACGACCCAGAGGACACCCGCAGTTGCCCCGACGAATCTGACGGGAATGAGGTTCCGGTAAATATTACCAAAGTAATGTTTTACTCTGTCATACGACAAGATGATGATCTTTTACGTCATAGATGTTTGTTGTCTGTCGTCTAATATACGTAGGGGCAGCTTCCTGCAAACTGATCGGGGTTGCACAATCAATGAAACTATCAGTATTCGATACACTGTCCCTTGCACCCCGTATATTGTCAATTTTCCAGTGGGAAATAAATTGGTACGTTGATGTCTGTACGTTGTAACCTTGTGCTCACATCAAGTTATACGAGCTATAACGAATGAATATGCTTTCCTTAAAAAACAATGTTTTCGAAATTAGGTACACATATTTTATTTCAAATTTTGGTTTCAGCAGAATACAGAAGAATCTGATAGAAAATTAAGAAGTAAACCAAGAAAGAACTACAGTGAAGAAATAGATGAGGACAGAGCGCTTCAACTAGAGGCTCTACGTAAATATAACGAAGATCGAAAGAAGGAACGAGAATTTAAGGTTTTGAACGCAGAAATAAATTCAATCGCTGAAAAAAGGAGGAAGACCGATAATGAAACTAATATCACTGAAAGCAACGGCGGGGAAGCCTTCCTAAACGTGTATAAACAGAATTTACGAGAACGGACTGAAGAAATTAAACCAAAAAGAACCATTACAAATTCAGCATCAACTTCGGTTCCCGAAAAAAAATGCAATGGCGTCAACGAAAATAATAATGTTGAGAGAAACGGACATGCGCTTGTGCATGAAGCTACTCAGACTATGCAGCATATGCCGGAACAAATGAATCGAAAGAGACATATTTCAAACCCTATAATAAACTCGTTCACCGAACTATTAGCAAACGAATTGCACGAAATTTCAAACACAGATAAGAGAGTGTTCTTGAAATTGAAGAGGGAGATGCTGATGATGGTATGCGACGCATGGGACCGGCTGCCCGGCTCTCAATTCAATGCAACAGAACCACCTTGCTTAGCAAATTCAGTTCATCACAAAACCAACGGCTCTTCAACAACCAACTTGTGCAATCAAAAGAAAAAGTCTGGATGTTCATTCACAAGGCAACTTCCAAATTCGGACTCACGTGATGGCTCCGAATCTGACTTTGAGAAGTATTTGAATAGACATGACTTATGTGACTGCGCTAAGCACAGGCGCCATCGTCAGGACACAAGGGGCCCCATTGGTCGTCAAGATTGCAACTCTACTGCAACTCATAAGGAAGGCTAGAACGGGAAATATTTGAAGATTTTTCCAAATGCTCAACTGATAGAATTTAGTTACTTAGGTACCATGAAGGGACAAGTTTTTAGCAGTAGAAAAATACGTAAACTTTATTTTTAAGAATTAAATATTTTTTGTTTCAATCTATACATTTTAAATGTTCTAAGAGATAATTTAACGAAGAGTTAAGAGATTTTAGTTTTATTTGTAATACCTAAGAATATAATTTGTAAGAAAAGTTTTAATAAAATTGTTAGGTACCATTTACTTCGTTGTTTCACTGTGCAAACAAACGTAGAACTTTAGAAACCAAGAGGGTATCTGGGAACAAAGAGATAGGTCATGCAGGTCATGCTACATTAAAATAACACTCATTTCTAAACCCATGAGTGAACCCATGGGGAAAGCACCGGAATTAATGGCTCAGTGTGAAGGTGGGCATTTCCATGGGCATTTTAGATCGAGAGGACGCCGCAAGGATCCCTCGTGACATGATACAAAGATCAGGAGCCCTTGTTGTAAACCACACTAAGTACCAGCTGCACTACTAGTAGCGCAGTTAACAATGAACTGCACTACCAGGATCATTTTTCAAGAAAGGTACAATCGCATACGTAATTATCAGGAGGATCTTTGTATCATGTCACGAGGGGTCCTTGCGGCGCCCTCTCGATCTTTTTGGGATTCCTAATCTACGAGTATATGACGTAAAATAAGAGCGCATGCTTTCTGCTCACTTCTTAAAATTCCTTATTTAACCTCTGTATTTAAAAAATAAAACATATTTTTGCAGACGAACATTTAAATTGATGTATTCTATAGTTGTAGTTTATACGTACAAGACGGTCCGATTTTTCAAACCTTGTCTGGCCAATTATCTCATGTTATGATTTTTATCATAATTGACCAAGTAAAGTTAATGACCAAACAAACAACTAATCGCGCTATCTATTAGACACCTAAACCAGCAGCAGGGGAAAAATGGAACCCACGACCATCGCCCTCGAAATCGAGTGCCCACAGCTTTAGGCTCAAAATTTAAACTAAGTAAATGTATTCAGACTTCAGACAATAAGATTCAAAAGCTCATTGGCTTTGCGTAGGAGTTAGCGATTATACGTGAGCTTGCATTAGTTAGGGCGATCAGAGGAAATCAATAAAAAATATTTATAAAAACATGTTTTGAATACAATGATTCTGTGTGGGTAGAGATGATTGTATTAATATTAAAAACGTTGGGCATTATCGTGTGGTGCCGGGTTAGAATAGCATCACCCCATAACTTCCTGTAGGTGTCGTAAAAGGCGACTAAGGGTTTAATCCAGGGAATAATGGGCAGCAGCGTTCCCTGTGAATGGAAAACTTCTACTGCGCTCACCAACCCGCCTACCAAGCGTGGTGAGTATGGCATTACCCCCAAATTTTGGGAGGCCCATGTCCAGCAGTGGACTGTTGTGGCTGATGATGATGATGATGATGGACCTTGATGGACATTATCAAAAACAAAGAAATAAACCTTTGGGAAGTGTGCTAAAATAAATCAGGGTTTTTGTTGCCCTCCTTTTTATCAATACAGGGTGTTAATTTAATTGCGTGCCATAGCTTAGGGGGTGTTTCAGTAACGTAGAAGGAGCCCATTAAAAAAAAACCATCTCAGAAAATCAATAAATCAAAATTCGGCATTCGACAAAACTCACTATACAACCCTGTTTAGTAATGCGTAGGCGTACCTTACCTATAGCTATATCTTATTCTCCATAAACTACTTTGACAATCGAGAACTTCCTAACTTATTTCGAAAATAGCTCCATAGAACTACGTCCTACGCAGCATAATTTATTTACTACAAATTACCTACATTTCATGTTAGTTTTGTCTAGTCTAGACTCGTTTTAAGAAATAATTTCTATAGTTACTGCGGGGTACTATTTGCTTCTCAATTTATTACTTCTAATTTACGCAATCTTGCAAGAATCTTTGTTAAAATGGTCTCTATAAAATTTGTAATCAGCTGATTGATCCAGTTAAATGTTACAGTTATAAAATTGTTGTTAAATAAAACCAACGTTTTACTTACTTATATTTTCTATCTATTTTGGGATGGTTTAGCTGTTGTTTGTTATGCCATTGTTTTATCTCAAGCGAGATACTTGTATGTAGGAGACGGGCAGGAGTTTGTGACACCTAGTGTGCCGGCCTTATAGCTAAGGTAGCAATACTTTTTTTCCAGGCAACAGGTGAAAATTATACAACGTGTAACATAAAGGGTATATGCATCGTGAAATGTGTGAATCTTGCCATGAAACTGAACAACTTTCTTTAAGGAACATAGGTCGAAATACGAAAAAAAAAGTTTTGACTTCCCATACTAAATGCGCTATCAGCTGATGCATTTTGTATGGAAGGTAATTTTGCTTTTTTCGTTTTTCGGCCTATGTTCCTTAGGGAAAGTTGTTCAGTTTCATGGGTAGATTCACACATTTCACGATGGATATACCCTTTATGTTACACGTTGTATATTGACGCGGGTCAGTGCAACCCCAACAAACATTATACCGTCAGTTACAGGCTTCTTTAAAACTTTAATCTTTTGAACGGCGTTATAATAATCTCAGTTATAGCTTGGAATGTTAAAGAGGGGTTAAGAAATAAATTCAACTCCAATAGTGATTCTAGAGCTGTAATAGATGATTTTATGCAGTATTCAGAATAATAATAGTGTTAATTACAGCTAGTGGAGTCAAGCTGTATAGTTTTAACCTGTTTGCAACACTTAAATCTTTACAACAGCGTCCGCTGACACTTACTGATGTTTATTGTTACTTAATGGTTGCTGTGAAGTATCTTATATATCTTTAGGTGTTGTGATAACTTTAATCTACAGGCATGGGATGCATAACGGTGTTAGTCAAGTGTGTCGTAACACCAGATACTAAAAGCGTTGCATAGCTCTCTTATGAAGTTTAAAGCTTTAACGTAACTACGTTCGTACTTTACTAATGCTTATTGTGTTAGCTGAGTACATTTTTGAAGGCTTTCTACAGGCAATGGTGTTTTAAACAGAGTTTGTCAAGAGTGTAGTAACTCGAAAATTAAAGAAGATGCCAAAAGTGTTGATCATCTCATTTCTGGAGGTTTAAGCTGTAAAGTTGATTTTACGATTGCAAAAAGTGTTGATCATCTCAATTCGGCAGGTTTAAGCAGCAACGTTGATTTTACGAAAGCACATTGTGTTAAGTAAGTGCATTTTAATGGCATTCTAAAGGTAATGGTGTAAGTTAATGCATTATAAGAACTCGAAGATTCTATCAGGTTTAAAAATGCTTAGCCTGTTGTATTGTCTTCGATATAGTTAAACGTTTTCTTTGAGACAATTATTACACTCTTATATATACTATATACTGCACAATACTCTCGACTATAGATGCAGTGTCTCAAAAAGTGTAATAGATGCGTTAAGGGAGAGCTAAAGCTGTAATGGCAAGTTCGCCATTATTTTAATAAACTAACCTAAAATATACTTGTTTGATCAAGATTTATGTACAAAATACTCCATAAATAATGTTTATTTTATCATTCTATCGATGCCACGTAACTTTTCTTGCCAATGGCCGACAAAAAGAACAAGTTGGTGATAAAACTTTGAGGCACCTATTTTATCATGCATAATTTTTACTTTAAATCTTTAATTAATCCGGAGCGCGTTGAAATTGAGATGAAAAACTGGTATACATTTATCGTAAATTTGCAGGCGCAGCACATTTTAACTTAACATGATGATAAAATTTAATGTTTTGACAGAAACTTAGCATCGCCATTAAAAATGTGGCTGTGACATGTTTATTTTCTTTGTGTACTGTTCATTATGTTACTTATTTTATGAGTTTGATCGTTTTGGATTTCTTTGAAGCTAATACCATAAAAACAGTACAAAAAGAGTTCTCAAAAAGCGGTCATATATTTAATTGAGAATGTTTTAGATATCTTGTACGCGTTAAAGCGTTAACCCACTCTCTCTTATAGGTTTAACAAGTTTAAAATTCTTAATTGAGGGTTGTCTCATACCTATAGTGTTAGCCAATGCTTCTATGAGAATGTAGAACCGGCAAAAGTAATAGCTGAGGGTGAATTAACTCACTTCGAAGTATTTCTAACCCTTAAGTAACACTGTTATATAAGCTTCCTGACACCTTTACCTGTAAAAACGTGGGCCTGATTCGTGGTTATAAGGGTGTTAAAGATATCTCTACCACCCTTCTATAGGTATCCTTAACACTCTTCATCTTAGATGAGAGCATTGTAACAGTGATATGTAGGCTATCTTCACGCTGTCATGTTAGTTGGGACAGAATTTTGCAAAAAGAATATGCAGAAATAAATTTAATACCTTAAAAAATGCTGATTTTCTATATATTTTCGTTTTCTAATGTATGTAGTTAAGAGACTGAAGCATCTCAAAATTAGTTTAGAAAAGTGTCAACTTCATCATAATCATCATTATCATCATAACACTCATAATCATAACATAATCAAAAATACAAATCGCAGTAAGAACCCGAACAAATAGAAGGTTTATTTATATAGTTAACTACATAATGGTGAAGATGATATAGCAACTATCTTTGAAGATAGACTACCTTTTTCGTTTCATTTTAGGATCTTGCAGCAAAACTCGCTCTAAATAATAACAAAATTGTTTTCTTCGTTACTAACAACATTTTTTGTAGCTATCTAAATACTTAGATACTGGTACAGGTTGGTAGGCTTGGACAACCGAATGGTCCTAAAAGGAAACACTTTGTAAACTTCTCAAGGCTTAAGCCGTAAGAACCTTTGAAATTCATTCATCTGTGTGGTACTTTAGTAGGGTCTACGTATTAATAATATGGCTCTTTCAAGACTCGTCCATTCTTATTAGATTAATACAAGGTGTCGATTTAGTAACAAGCACATCCTCATTTTCCGTCCTTGAGTAAATAGAAAGGGACGGCAGTACGGACAATCCTGTTCCTTTCTGTTCGACCAAAACAGAAAATGACAGGTCTTATTTTTGTTAGATCGTGTTTTCGCCAAATTCGGTTTACTACCTACATACACATATCACGCCTGTATCCCTAATGGGGCAGGCAGAGCGTCAACGACCAAAACAAAGGTCGTTCCGCCACGTCTGACAAGTTTTGAGGGTTGCTTAAGATAGATCTGTATATTGCTGTAGTCACAGGTTGTCAGACCATCGCCTAAATTACAATATACTGAAACCCTCGAATCCCTTACTTAACTGGTTTTACAGCATGCCCGGGAGATGCAGCTGGCACATTCTTTGTTTTTCTATATCGCTCCCAGTCCAGCATGGAAGCCATGCCATCTGTAGAAGGTGCATTAAAAAAAACATTTTTCCAGATGTCAACAGAAGTAGCAGCTAAAGGCGAAGCGGTGTTGTTGCGACAGGCGAGCGACAAATTTGCAGCGACTTTTTGTCGCAGTGCGACAGTCGCAGGTGCGGCTCCTGGCAGAGTCAACTTTATTGGAGAACACATCGACTATTGCGAGGGATATGTACTACCCGTGGTAAGCATAAATACAGATGGCGCTAGTAGGTTTTTAAAACGCGACTCTGCTCTGATGCGATCATCGGCCATTTTACTTGGCCTCTTGCTTGGCCTCTGTTTGCATACAATTTGTGTGTGACCAGAGGTCAGGAACTGGTCTGACGCGAGTCGGCCATTTTAATTGGCCTCTGGCTTGGCCTCTGTTTGCATACAATTTGTGTGTGATCAGAGGTCAAAACTCTGGTCTGACGCGGGTTGAATAAATTGACTCGTGTAATGTCAAAAGTTTTCAGCACGTCCCAAAGTCAAATAAATTTAACTTCAATATAATTAAATTTGTTTATCTAAGCAATCTTTTATCCGTACTAATATAATATATTTTACGCAAGTACGTATTTTTGCTTGTGATGAATTAACTCAAATACTACTAAACCATGTTTAGGATTTTTTTTTTTCCTCCAGATCTAACATACATTACACATACATTATAATCACGCCTTTATCCCGAATGGGGTAGGCAGAGCGTAAACGACCAAAGAAAAGGTCGTTCCGCCTCGTCTGACAAGTTTTGATGTCAATTTTAGACAGAAATGTGTATCGCTAGGTATAGGACGTTGTCAGCCCATCATCGCCTTATTTGCAATTCACTGAAACCCTCGAATTTTTTGCTGGTTTTTACAGCATGCCCGGGCGGAGATGCAGCTGGCAAATTCTATGTTTTTCTAACCCTCCCAGTCCAGCATTGAAGCATATATAGATCTAATGATCTATTATGTAACTTTTTACCGCGGGAATACCTGTATCTTAGTTCTATGGAAAAAATCACTAAACCGCGGGTGAAAACGCGATCTGTAAAGCTAGTCGCTGTTGTCAATAAATAACTAGGCACGGAGATGATTGAAATTGACGAGCAAAAACAGAAGTGACTTTGAAAACTTTAATAATGATTATTGATTACTTTTCTTGCATCGTCATCTTGACCCTGAAAAGAATATCTTATAATATACTTTATTTATCCTATAAATAGGTATGTCTGAGTTTAAAAACTGGTTTGTTTATCTCTTGGCCTAATTAGTACCTAAAGTAGAAAAGAGGCATAACGTAATCCATAACGTCACAAGTTCTAAAAATAGCACTTTATAATCCTTTGTAGCTTTTATTAAGCACTGACTTTAAATAAGACGAGACCATCATGCTAGCATGCCGTCTTATTTGAGTCATGTAACATCACTTTGATTAGTACAAGTCTCTTTTTATTGTATTTTGAGAGTGACAGGAAGGACCAAACTAAAATAAGTTAAGTTGTGCCTACAACAGAATCGGCACCATTGTCGTATTTCGGCAATATACCATGATTATATAATAAAAATAAATCTAAAGAACGGGTATTTTCGAATTTTCCTTTCGAATTTACCATGTCTGAAACCCTGCCTACGTATTTTAAGGTCCGTATTTAATTAAAAGGCATTTATTTTTTGGAATAGGTAATGTATCTATTTATGATTCAGCCAGACATTCAGTAAAAAGTACTGTAAACACCAAGTCTTCAGCTTTATCCGAATACAAATCTACAAACAGTTAAAATACGAAAAAATGATAAAATAAGATCAGAGAATTCGCTTGTTTCCTACTTGTCAAATCGGAATTTTTTTATGAAATGTCAAAAACGCATATTTGTATTAAAATCGCGAGGTATGACGTCACTTCTCGTTGACTCCTCGTAAATACTTGACTACTCAAATCAACAACTTCTATTATTTTTAACTCGATTATTAAATCTAAATGAGCATTTTTTTTTAAATGATGAATGAGGTCCACAATATTTTAGCCATCAGTTTTAAGTATAAACGTTTTGAAATTTTTTAGCCACCCAGGAAACAAGCCTATTAAGATGAGTAAAGTGACGCATCTTTTCAAGTCAATGACTCTACGATCCAATAATGTTGTCTTGGAAACACTCTCGGGCTTTAAAGCGTAGATTATTGTCTTGTTTATGAGCTAAGCCTATTATAGGCTAAGAATTATTAAAAGGGTTTATTACGCATATTATAGACAGTTTGTAAAGAATGCTTGCAAAATGCGCATTTTATCGAAATAATCGCAAACTGTAATCACAAACCAGGAGACTGCCAAGTGGCTGTGATGATATTTCCCTGCTCCAGCTATGTGTAACAGAAAGGGTATACCTAACCTATGTACCCTGAAGAATGAATGAATGAATGTCTATGTATTATAAAATTGTTCCAAAAGAGACCAATGAGAAGACACAAAACTGACATTGATATTGATATTGACAGATTACTGACCAATCACCAGTGGCGTATTTAAAGAATTGGCGCCCTGGGCACTTAGGCCAGAGCCGCCCTATGGAGTTACGGGAAATTATTAAAACTTTTAATTTTTGAAAAAATATAGCAGTGCCTTAGAGCAGTGTGTTGATATCGGCTGAAAATGATGAATGATATCGGATAAGAAAAACAAAAAGGCCTTACATACATATAACATAGGTATTTATTCAATATTTAAATTAAATTTTCTTTCGATGCACTTTGTTGACAAATTCCTCAATTATGCTGTCATAATTAATGGAATTTGTCAACTCAGCTTCTATATTAAGGACTAGCTTTTCGCCCCGCGGTTTCACCCGCAGCTAAGAGTTTTCCCGTGGGATTGAGTTCCCGCGCTGTTCCTACCTTTAAAATTGACGGAATTTCAATACAAACTTCAATCCCCTATTTAACCCCCTTAGGGGTGGAAAATACAAAAACACTGAAACACGTGATCATTATTTTTTAATCTTTATCCCAAAAACAAAATTGAAAGATCCTGCCAACAAAATTGACGGAATTTCCATACAAACTTCCATCCCCTATTTAACCCTCTTAGGGGTGAAAAATACAAAAATGATGAAACACGTGTAAATTATTTTTTAATCATTAGCCTAAATACAAAATTTGAAGATCCTACCTTCAAAATTGACGGACTTTCATACAAACTACAAACCCCCTTTTTACCCCTTTAGGGGGGGAAAATCCAAAAATCCTTTCTTAGTGGGAGGTTACGTAATAGAAGGAACTTGCTCTCCAAGTTTCACCATTCTAGGTTTAGTAGTTTAGGCTCTGCGTTGATGAATCAGTCAGTCAGTCAGTCAGTAAGGACAAACGATTTTATAAGTTTAGAAGATAGCTAAGCTGTTTAAACGTTCTTCGCTAATACGAGAACGTAGATAATTTTTTATCCTTTTCAGTACGGAAAAAGAGCGTTCTGCACTGCAATTTGTCACTGCAGTACAAAGAAATATGCGTAATGCAATAGCAATGTACGGAAATGCTTCTTTTAAATCCTTTTCGTTAATAAACGAATTAAGTTGCCTTAAGCTCATTTTATTTTTATCGGCTGACAAAAAGGTCATCTGCCAGATCAACCAGGTATGCTTTTTGGAGTGTCATAGCATTAATTCTAACGTCTGCTTCAGACATTGCATTAAGTTTGCACAAAAAGGCAAAATTGGCGGTTACCACGTCATACGAAGCTTTACGTTTCCTTAACTCGCACAACAATTGGTCGCATATGGGGAAAAAGGTATTAACCCTGAAATGGTCACGTCCTTCCAATGACACTTCTCCCTCGCGACTCTCATCGTCTCGTTTCTTTCTCTTTGTGATTCTCTTGTTGTGACTGTTTTTGTATTCTTCTTTTGATGATTTTCGTTTACCAGCCTCTTCAAAAGTATCAAAAGCTTCTCGTTTTGTTTCAACAAAAGTAATGAGTGACTCGTACAGCCTGGAAACGACCTCTACGTCTGTGTCGACACCTTGAAGAATTTTGGAAACCATATTAAATTGTTTTAATACGACCCCCATAATTCTGATAATATTGCCGTATTTATCTAGGGAATTCAGTTGAGCCAGTAACCCTGTAGCTTCATTTGTAACTAAAGCTTTTTTGATGGGAAGAGTCACTTTTTATAGCTTCAAGAGCTGCTATTATTTGGTTCCAATCGCTATTAAGGCTGATCTGATACAAGCATTATCCCTGGCTGACCATCGCGTATTTGACAATTGTTAGTAAGATTTATTTTTAATTGCATTAGTTTAGGTACTTAAGTAAGTATATTATTTTAAAACAGAGCACGACGACGGCAGGCTACGAGGGGCGGCTTGCGCCGCCCCTCTTAACCTGCCGCCCCGGGCACTTGCCCCTTTTGGCCCTAGGGTAAATACGCCACTGCCAATCACAGGAAAAAGGAACACTCAACAGTGGCGCCATTTAGTTCTCAGTTTTTAACCCAATTAGTGAGATGTACTATATTCTACATTTACTCTCCTCTATTCAAAGGTTGCCTGATGGAAATTACTAAAATAGCAATTAAATGATTGAAAATGTCTATATTTTCCGAGTTCACGTTCACATCCCATTTAAGAGGGCTCACCGCTCGGGGTGAGCCCTCTTAAATAGGATAAAAACAGAAACAGATTGGTGTCGATAACCCAAATAATAAAACGTGTCGAACACGAGATCATATTTTACCTGCATTTTATTTTAAAGCTATTTTTTCAATGATTTTAAGATTAAAGAAGATTTTCCAAATATTGAACTAGTCTGGGCCATTGATCAGATTAGTCAGTACGCAAACTGTTGGCTGTTGGCGAGCCCACTCAAGAAACTGAACAACATTTCTTTAAGGAAATGGAAAAAGAATTGACTTCCCGATAAAAAATAACCACCTCGATCAGACAATTTGTATGGGGAAGCTAAAATTCTTTTTTTTATTTCCTGAAAGATTTTCTTTGTAAAAGTTGTTCAGTTACGTTGACTGAGCGAGTAACCCATATCAGCTGTCCCTTACACCCGGTATATCTTTGAGATAAAAACAAAACAAGCGTTTGGGTGTCAATAATTAATAAAACGTGCCGTACACGAGATAATCTTTTACCTGAGCGTTTATACCGAGCGGTGGCGCCCTCACTCGTTAAAAATCATTACTCGCAAAATAATTATTGACTTTTTAACACTTTGTTCTACTACTTCTTTAGAATGAAAGCTAATGATTTCTTACATACATACATACATATAATCACGCCTTTATCCCTAATGGGGTAGGCAGAGCGTAAACGACCTAAACAAAGATCGTTCCGCCACGTCTGACAAGTTTTGAGGGATATTCCAGATTGATCTGTATATTGCTATAGTGACAGGTTGTCAGCCCATCGCCTAAATTACAATACTGAAACCCTCGAATCCCGTAGCTAATGATTTCTTAGAAGTAATTAATTGAGGAGCAAATAGTGCGGGGGCAATTACCATTACCACTGATTAGAGAAAGTCGCTGCGGGAGCGCTAGGCTTTTACTCTTCTTGGAAGTTACTATCGAAATATTGCTCACAACGGCCGTTTAACGAGTTAGGGCGCCACCGCTTGGTATCAACGCTCTTAAAGGGAAAGGAAATTTTCCAGAAAGGAGATTTTCCAAATATCGAACGTATCTGGGCCATTGGGTCAGAGAAGTCTTTTTCAATTCAAAACGTCGACTCGAGCTAACTACCTAAATACATAAATATTACAATTTTCAGTTGCTTTCGTACAAAATACAATACAAATACCATTCGGTTGACTGGCCCGTATTTATAATCAGCTCTCAAGAGTGACAGCGAGTTTGAGTTCGTATCAGAAATGTCATTTCAGTACAAAACGGTCTGTCAAATCCATACTTAATATTGCTCTCAATCTTGAGATTGCTTTATAAATACGGGCCTAGTCCAATATACAAATCAGGTTTCAACCAAGAAAACCACACTAGGCCAAGCCTGTCGTGTCTCTTTACAATTTAGTATAGCCATGTTCGTTCCCATTCAATGAAAATTCGTGTGGGTGTATGAAAAAAATCCTTTCAGCTACCTCTGAATATTGAATAATGGATGGATGGGATGGAGAGCCTTGGCACGGATTACATGGTATAATCTAGTGGTAGTGTAATCTATCACTTATTTGTAGAGTGCGACCGAGATACAAGTATATTGTCGCTACTATAATTTACATTACAAAACTAGTGTTATGCATGTTGGAATGAGTTTCATGAAAATAGTTGCAGCACGTGTAAAACTACTTTCACAAAAAATAATAGTGTCGTGAAATGACATTAGTTTTATAAAAAATAGTGTCGCGAAACCGATGCATATATTATGAAACTGTTAATTTACACGTGAAATTGTTGATGAAATTAATGTCTATTTATAAAATATTCGGCACTCACATTACTTCTAGGTGGCCCGTATTTATAATCAGCTCTCAAGAATGACAGCGAGTTTGAGTTCGTGTCAGAAATGTCATTCCAGTACAAAATTACCTGTCAAATCCGCACTCAATATTGCTCTCAATCTTGAGATCGCTTTATAAATACGAGCCTTAATGTCATAAAACTAATTTCGAGGTACGTAAATTCGGCTTTAGCTGTCATCGCTTGATTCCTGTCAGTGTAACCATAGCCAAAAAGTTTAAAATATATTTGAGGATTTTTACTCACAGTTTAAAATATCGCCACATTGTTTTATCTCATGAATGCCACTTTTCCATACTTGTGTGTGTTAATGTACACGGTAGCTACCACAGAAGAGTAAATGGAGCTAGCGCTCCGACTTTCTCTAATCAGTGGTAGCTACGCACACAAGCGCGCGTGTCCATATGCACAACCACAATCACAAGTATATGGCCGAGCGGAAGTCGTGAGATAAAAATACTTACTGTAAGTTGGTGGCACAGATCTTTTCGCTGTCGTCGCAAAGGGGACAATTTAGGCTACAGCAAACTCAGTTTTTTTTTTAGAGAAATGTAGAGCGTCCTTTTACGAAAAAAACATTCATAGAATATTCACGGTTTTTTTTTTGTTTTGCAGATTAACCGTGCGTGTGCCTATTACATTTTTTTTCAGTGTATTGCAATTTAGGCGATGGGCTGACAACCTGTCACTAAAGCAATATACATAATCATCCATCTATAAAAACCCTCAAAACTTGTCAGACGTGGCGGAACAATCTTTATTTAGGTCGTTTCGGCTCTGCCTACCCCATGAGGGATAAAGGCGTGATTTTATGTATTTTTATGTGCCTATTATCCGTTATATTCCTATCTTCAATTTTTGTTACCCGACCTTGACGTAAAAGTTATGTTTTTCGCGTGTAACTTGTATGCATGTTTGTAAATTTCTTTATTACCTCGTATCTACCGAACGGCCGAATGAATCTAAACAATTCAGTTATCATTTAATTCGTTTCAAACACCCGAGTGTTCAGTTCAGACAGGAGTTATGAATTAAAAAAAAAACACAGTATTTAAAATCAAACTTTCTGTTCTATAGGCACTTCCATTCCTCACCGTGGTAGCAGGAGCCCCCAACAACAGTTCCACCTGCAACGTGCTATCAGTACTGACCAGCGGCGAGGAGTTGAAGACCAGCTTTCAGGTGCCAACTCCTCAATCACCTCTCAAGCCAGGGGAACCAGCCTGGGCGAATTATGTCAAAGGAGTCGTGGCTAACTTCCCTGGTAAGCATGTTTTTGGAAGTTAGTGTTGAGGCCAGTTGGCCGGGTGATGACAGATGGGAAATGGGTAGCTACCCGCCTAGTCGGGTGTTGTGATTGTGACCAAGGGACCAATGTTCAACCGGACATGTTTGGAACTTGATCGCTGAGAAAACTTCGATACTGCGTTTCAGAACTAGTGTTTCTGTGTGTTTCTTGTTGAGTTGATATTATTTTTGGCGCTTCCGCGCTAAATTTTCCGGTTGCAGAATAAAAGTTGTTATCGCCAAGTTTTTATAAAAAAGTCAAAGTTTACTCGTAAATCGGTGTAGAAGTATTTTTAACACGAGGCATTCATCTCGATGCTGGACTGGGAGCGATAAAATTACAAAGAATGTACCAGCTGCTTCTTTTACTGGGCACTACAACAATACACAATCCTATCTTCCGTTTTGGGTTGATAAAAAAACATAGAATGTGCCAGCTGCTTCTCCTTCCGAGCATGCTGTAAAATATTCTAGGGTTTCAGTGTATTGTAATGTAGGCGAAAGACTACCAAGACCAACGTACTTTCTGAAATGACCATTTAACCTTGTCAACGCAACGTGGCAAATCGCCTTTTAATAGGCGTTTTATTTTCTGCCTACCCCGTGAAAAAACCTACCTATGTATTGTACCTATGTATCTGAAATGCCCTCAAAAGATTTCAGATGGCTTTTACATTATTTATCCATTTTAAATTCCTGAAAATGGCATTGTCCTATCTATGTCTATGAATAAATAATAATAACTTCCGTTCTATTTCCGGAAACCTTTTTGTTTATTTGTTCTCTTACACGCCTTGTTGATTGACGTGATTTCCGGGATAATTGGGAGCCCAAATAGTGACAAAGGGATAACGGGATAAGTCCGCCTTTGTACCACTACTTTGTTATTCTTAAGTATATTCCTGTATTTTAATTCTAAGAAGGTACAATAAAGAGCTTACATACATACATACATACAAAGGTAAGTTTTCGGCTCGTTGCTAAGAGGAAATCTAATAAATAACTTAAGTAACTGATACAATAAAAGGCATAAAATAAGGACAAAAGTGCAAAGGACGGAGGCGTATGGGACATAGGCATTATAGACATAGGTATAAGGGACAAAAGTGCAAGGGACAGGAGCGTAAGAGATAGGCGTAAGGGGCATAGGCACACGTAAGACCCTGTTCACAAAACTGCGATGCAACGACGCATCGCATCGCAAGATCTTGTGAATTGATTCGAATTTCACATTCCTGCAATGTTACATTTATATCACCCGAAGCGTGGAAGGGGTCTGTCTTGCTGCAAGAATTCGCATCGCAGATTTCTGCGTTGCAAATTCGCACCGCATCGCATCGCAGTTTTGTGGACAGGGCCTAAGGGGAAACGGCGTAAGGGATATTGTACTGAATGGCGCAAAAGTACTGGCACTAACTCAGTACTAGTAGCAAATAGGGTCTTTACTTTTGCACCATCCTATCTATACTTATAAAATCGTTTGTCCTTACTGACTGACTGATTCATCAACGCAGAGCCTAAACTACTAAAGCTAGAATCGTAAAATATGGAAAGCAGGTTACTCTTATAACGTAACCTCCCACTAAGAAAGGATTTCCGGATTTTCCCTCCCTAAACGGGTAAAAAGGGGGGTTGAAGTTTGTATGAAAGTCCGTCAATTTTGAAGGTAGGATCTTCAAATTTTGTATTTAGGCTAATGATTAAAAAATAATTTATACGAGTTTCAGCATTTTTGCATTTTTTACCCCTAAGAGGGTTAAATAGGGGATGGAAGTTTGTATGGAAATTCCGTCAATTTTGATGGCAGGATCTTCCAATTTTGTTTTTGGGCTAAAGATTTAAAAATAATGAAAACGTGTTTCAGCGTTTTTGTATTTTCCACCCCTAAGGGGGTTAAATAGGGGATGGAAGTTTGTATTGAAATTCCGTCAATTTTAAAGGTAGGAACAGCGCGGGAACTCAATCCCACGGGAAAACTCTTAGCTGCGGGTGAAACCGCGGGGCGGAAAGCTAGTACATAATATTTACATTCATGTATGTTTATCTTCGCAGGTGATCTGCAAGGGTTCGATGCCGTCATTGTGTCTGATGTCCCGATGGGAGCAGGACTGTCCAGCAGTGCCTCCATCGAGGTTGCCACCTTCACCTTCCTAGAAGCCCTTACTGGTACTAAAGTTGAGTAAGTAAAGTATTTTATTATGTTTGAAATCATGTTAACTATTTAAACTTATGTGAGACGGACAATCACTTCCGTTTTAGGTCGTGCTTCACGATTTTCCGCCCAAGTGAGGTTCCGTCTTGTAAAGTTATTTTTATGGTTGAAAATGTTATAAACTTTATGACTGTTAGTTTTCACCTAACTATTTTAGTAGTTAGGGGACTGGCCGCAAGGATTTTAAAACAATTTGCTCATATTTATCTGCTTTTTGGATCGACGTGAATAAAATCGTACAGCTACAAACCGTTGTCGGACATTCAGGCGACGAAATTTTTATCCGACTCATAAAAAAGTATCAGATTGACGCAATATAAAAGAATATTCTGTTTTTATTCTACGTAAAATATACTTCTAAAAACTACTAGGTGCTACGTTTTATTAAAAGGACTATTTACAGATAACTAATAATAAATTAGTAGTAATATGTTTTAAATGCCAGTCATGTACGTAAATGTATATTAGAACGAAATAATTAGTAACATAGCAAATCTTACCCTTCGGTAATTTATTAATGCGGCCATGACCTTTGGGTTTTCAATGAGCTCAATTCTAGATCCCACCTTCATTTCAGTTTAGCCTATTAGAATAAAAACATTGAAAATGGACAGCAAGTTCTCTATGGTTTTCGATTACAATCCTGTCAAATTTCGCCGCCATGTCTTAAGGGTCTATGTGCTCGCGGCAACTGTCCCTTTCAAACCAATGACAGAATGCGCGCTCTGTCCTTTTCTAGCATGGGGCTGTTTCAAGCCGATTTCATATATTTTTGCATATATCTCAATGTATACAAAAAGTATTGAAAAACAGAGTTGATTATGATGTTCTTCATAATTATACGGTGATTTCGATATAACATTTGCTGTTTCTAAACTCATAGAAATGTCACAGTTGTTCAAATTCGGCATTGAGACGCCAGATTTTCATGATATTTCTGATGATTTCCTGGTGTAATCATAGTATTTTTAGATTATATCTATGAATCTAGTTGTTCTCCATATTTTAGAGAAGCTAACCATGTATAGATTTATTGAAAATTCAACTATTAACTATACTAACAAAGTCAAATGCCGGACCGTGTTTAGCCCGATTTAGAGTACTTCCCTCCTTAAGATGGCGGATAAAATTCAGTGGAAATCTGCAAATGCAAGCCTAAGGGCGATTACGCACTGCATCCGTACCTATTCGGTTCGTATCCGTGAAAATTATATGGAAGCTGTCAAACATTTTCGTGCCAATCCATACAAATTTTCACGGATTCGGATCGGATTCGAAGCAGTGCGTAAATGCTCTAAATCTTTCGAAAAAAGCGTAAAACCATAGAGCATAAACCGCCTGTCCTTTTTCAGTCTCATAATTTTAAAAGTGACAGATAGATTTTAATTTAGCTTTAGCCGGTGAAATCTAGGATTGAGCCCAATACTTAACAATCGGCGTAGAAACGTGAGGGCAAAATCCCTATTTGTTTGGTAAAGGAATCCCTTGGCTCATCGGGATCCAATCAAGCGGAGGCTTAACGAATTACTCAAATCCCTTTATTTGAACTTAAAATATTTATTACTACGATTTTGTAAGGGAAAGTATGGGCGATTTTAATTTGAAATTTCATTATTAATTAGTAGCTCTTCGTCTGTAATCTAGACCAGTGGTAATCTGAAATACAGGGTGTAAAAAAAGTACTGCGTTCCTGTAAATTATAATGTTTGAATGAAACCAAACAACTTTATAAAATTTTGCCTTCTCAATACAAAGATGCTATGCTCTCTTTATCTTCAATTTTGTATGGACAGGTAAAATTTTACTCAGAGTAAAATAAAATGTGCTTTGGGAAATTTGTTCCTATAATTAGTAGAACATGTGGTTTACAGGAACGCAGTACTTTTTACACCCTGAATAGAGTCGACGATGAAGTGAAGCTCACCCAGACCAGAAGCTTTATAGTTTGTAGTTAGTTATAAATAAATATAAGAATCTTGGTCATGGCTCATGAGTTTTATTGCCATGCAGGGCACACAAAGTCAGGTAGATTTCAAGATATGCAACTATCGACCATAATGACATATCGTTCAAATTAACGCGCGCTACGGCGCGCGCTAATTATGATTCTAATAAATGCTAATTCTATAAAAACTACGAGTTAGATTTAAAAAATCTATGTTGCGATTGAAGATAATCATAATACGGATAATTTCCTGAAGGGACCGTGAAAACGCTGCTAATAGTTTAGAAGGAATATCACTGCTTTAGGTACTTCAAGTTTTTTTAGCGTACTCATTTATAAACTAGAATATTTTTAATTCATTTAATTATGATGCGTTTAGAAGAAATAACCTCTTTAAAACAACCATATGCCGGGAGGAATCCCCTTAATTACAACATAACTTAGAAAAACGCTGGCTGAATCAGCTAATTGTGTAAAAAAGTAAGTTTAGATGGTCCTGAGCTTCGAAGGGCACGTTAACTGTCGATCTCGGTTACGGCATCTCTGGTGGTATTATTATAAGACAAAAGATGAAGAATTTTAAATTACCTAGTCTTTTATTCATAAGTCTTTTTATGTTGTTAAAAGAGAAGCGATCGTCCTTATAATTTAGGTCAGAGAGGTCAGACTTTAGACATAACTTTAGGGACTCGTGTTTATCAGTCAAACTTTTTGTATTTATCTTAGACAATATAAAAGGGGAAATTGGATATTTTAAGTTATGTAACTGTATTGGCTGTAAAAAATGCTGACTAAACTTTATGGTATGAACCTACCCATGAAACTGAACAACTTTTTTCACGGGATATCGGCCGAAACATGAAAAAATAAATTGAGCTTCCCATAAAAATGTCATCAACAGCAGACACAATTTTTGTATGGCAGGCTTAAATAACATTTTAAATATTTCGACCTGTTTCTTGGGGAAAGTTGTTCAGTTTCATGGGTAGGTTGACCTCCTAAAGCTTGGTTAGCATTTTTTTTTTACACTCTGTATAAAATACCCTTTAAGATATACTTGACGGTTTTATCTTTCAGCCCAGTGAAAAAGTCCAAGTTATGTCAGAAGGCTGAACACGAGTTTCCCGGTATGCCGTGCGGCATCATGGACCAGTACATCTCCACCATGGGAAGGAAGGACCACGCCTTGCTGATAGATTGCAGGTTAGTGGAGATGTACACCGTTACCGATACAAAGGCTCGTATTTATAAAGCGATCTCAAGATTGAGAGCAATATTAAGTGTGGATTTGACAGATCGTTTTGTACTGAAATGACATTTCTGATACGAACTCAAATTCGCTGTCACTCTTGAGAGCTGATTATAAATACGGGCCAAAATGACTCGAGCCGCGCTGACATGACCGCGTACAACGTTGCGATTCGAATCGTTGGTGACGAAGATCTCACCACCCGACTCGATCTTCTGGCATTGCGGAGAGACATTGCGTCCCTATGCATATCCTATCGCATGGTATCAAGAGAGCTCTGAAAAAAATACGATTATTACATACAAGGTTGGGTTGGTTGATTTGACTAAACTTAATTTGACATTATATTAAATTATACTACAACTTTGAAATAGAAATATGATCTACCATGCCCATGACAAATCATAAATTGCTAACGATTCGGTGAAAGCACGAAATTGCACTTTCTGTTCTATTCCGTGGTTCTTTCAGGATAAAAGATGACAGGTGACCATTTTCGTCAAGATTTTGTGTATTTCGTGCGCAACCGAATTGCCCCCATTTATCAATTCGATTTCTTGGAAATGTTGACGTCTTTCAATCTAGCTAGATATTATTTTGATTCTGATTTTAGACAAAAATATCTTTCACACTCCAACGGTTTCACCCGGGGCACAGCCCGGGGCTTAATGAGTATTTCTGACGAAATAGGATATTTTTACCCGTTGCAAAATAAGTCATGTTTAGGTAAAAAAAAAACATATATTTTTTGCCAGGTCTCTAGAGTCTACTCAGATCCCGGTGGACCTGGGAGATGCTGTGATTCTGGTGACCAACAGCAACGTGAAGCACCAGCTCACTGGCAGCGAGTATCCTCAGAGGAGAGCGCAGTGCCAGGAAGCCGCTGATAGACTTGGTCAACCCTCGCTTAGACCAGCTCAGCTGCAGGATTTGGAAGGTAACTTTGCAGTGTTCTTTCTTCCTTCCTTCATTCCTTCCTTCCTTTCTTCCTTCCTTTCTTCCTTCCTTCCTTTATTCCTTCATTCCTTCATTAGTTCCTTATTTTCTTCCTTCCTTCCTGCCTTCTTGCCATTCTTAGTTCCTCATTTCCTTCCTTCCTTCCTTCTTTTCTTTCTTTCTTCATTTCGAAGGACACATAAAGCCATCGTTCCCGTTCGCTATTTTTGATCGTGGTCGTTACAAAAGCCTTATCAGATAAGTAGAGGCCTATTAGGCCGTTAATGCCCTGATCTACGAACGCCAAAATGTCAACCTTTTGAATCCTGGCTGGTTAGGTAGTTCGTTGATATAACACGCCTTTATCCCTAATGGGGTAGGCAGAGCAAAAACTAGTTCCGTCACATCTGACAAGTTTTGAGGGTTATTACAGTTCATTGACTCGACAACTCAATCGATTTAAAATAGCTGGTAGGTGAGCTCACGTCACGTCGAAGTCGTTATTATGTGCAATCACATCAGAACCTATCTTGTTAATATTTGCCGTGGGAGATTAGGTAAACCAAGGCACATTGAACTAAGAAAATAAGGATAAGCTCACACCGGGAAGCGACGCGGCGACCCTTTCAAGAGCGTGAAACAAAATGATTCTTTGAACATTTACACCACTGCAAAAAGATTTGTCCTATTTCAAGGTTAAGGTGATTCCTACCGGCAAACGGTTGTTTTTAAAAGGATATTACTCCTAAACAAATCAATGGAAATTTCCAAAATAATATCACAAGTTCATGTCCTAAAATTGCAATTGTCCTAATATTTGAAAATATTCTAGTTCATAAATAAGTACGCTAAAAAAAATTGAAAGTAAAGCTGTTTTTATCAGTAAATTTGATATTCCTTCTAAACTATTAGCAGCGCTTTCACGGTTCCTTCGGGAAATTATCCGTATTATGATTATCTAAAATTGGTACATGGCATTTTTTTATCCGACGCTTAGTTTTTATGAAATTAACTTTTTTGTGCGTTTTGCGCACATTTTTGACGCGGCCACGGACGTAACCGCCACGCCGTAGCGCGCGCTCATTTGAACTATAATCTAAGGCATTACGGGCGATGGTTGCATATCTTGAAATCAACCTTCTTCCGGTTCGTAAAATATTGTCATGTTACTTTCAACTAAAGATACACGTGTTCTGGAACTTGTCTCTTTCACTCTGAATCAATTCAAATTTATTTTATTTCGATCAGGAATTTGGTTTTCTGAGAAGATTAAAATGAAGTTAGAAAACTACTTCATTATAATTAAGATTTCATTATATGAACAAAATTTTCATTTACTCTGTTATAGGTACTCTCTGTTTTCTCATTAACATTGAAATGAAAGCGTGTCAAATGTGAGAACAATTCAAGTGGAAAATTCAAGAAATAAAGCAATTGTTATTTCTAGGAAAAATAATATAGAATAAAGTTGCTTGATTGTATGAATAGAGTCGAAATAAGAAATTATTAGTCTTGGAATAATTGTTTTTACACAAATAACGACATAATCATTTTACGTTAGTTATATTTCAATTGCTAAATATTTTCTACATCTTCGGTAATATATTCCTGCTATATTTCCCACTCAACACTTTAGAAACGACAGCCCAAGGCAAAGACCATAACGGTATAATTACTTTCAGAACTAAAGCGGCAGAAATGTGACCAGCTGGTCTGCATGAGAGCTGAACATGTGATCAAAGAAATCCAGCGGACGGAAGAAGTTGCTAGAATTCTGCCCCAGAAGGATTTGAAGCGAGTGAGTAGAACAAGAAATATACTGGGTGTAAATACCTGAAATACAAACATTTTCATGAATATTTTACGCTTCACGAGAATTGCAACTATTTCTCCATATATCCGGGAAAAATATTTTAGCTGCGGGTGAAATCTTGGGCTGATAGCTAATTGAACATTTTGACAAAATAAGCCAGGACCTGCATGTTGTTCTACAGGTCGGCGAGCTGCTTTACCAGTCCCATGACTCGCTGAGGAAGCTGATGGAGGTGTCGTGTCCTGAACTGGATCAGCTGGTGGACATCATGAGGGGAGCTCCGGGAGTATACGGCGCCAGGATGACGGGAGGCGGCTTCGGCGGGTGTGTGGTCACTTTGGTAAGTCAGTGGAAGCAATTATAGATGCAAATTTTTGAAGATATATGTAAGTATGTTCTATCGTTTTCAGTATAAAAACGGGAATTACTACCCAATTACCCATTGTTATATTTGCACGTGATAAATGATAATTATATCATATTCTATTCAGTAGAACGTCAGACTATTGAATTATACTGTGATTCAGTGTTATTAAACTAAAAGTGACAGGACTATAATTTCAAAGCTTCAGAAATTCAGAAGTTATTTATTTTCCATCCAATTTGCGTGATATGAATTTATATGAAGCGAGCAAAATAGTAATAGCAGTGCTAAACTACTTTAATTTTAGTTTAATAAAGAGTGGTGTTTTCCTACTACATTATAACAGAAATGAATGTTTGTTTGCATTCCTGTACTATTAATGGTACTAGCACGCAAATACAACAATCAGTGTCACTAGTACCATTAATGGTAGGTACTGCTCAATGGTACTACTGTCCAGAGAATTTATCTATGGCTACTGTCACCACGGGGTTTCGAGGGGAGGATGTGAAAGTGTCCCTATATATAGGTACTCTTTGTCACAAGGCTCTTTGTATGACGTAAGTGTATAAAGTAAGTAGATTAGGTGACATTACGTAATCTTGAGCAAAGTCTGGTGACCTAAACGTCCTTATCCTTAATATAAGCGATCTAATCTCAACTGCTGTTTAACTTTATTTTCTAAAGTCTTTATTTCTAAAGTCACATTGAATATAATATAAATTGAAGTAGAAATAGAATTCCTTTATTCGGTACCAATATATAGACAAAGAACTTCAATTCTAGTTACAACCTGAACGTTACACTCGATACCGAAAAGGTGTCTGGCTCAGCATATGCTCCCGTCTAAGGCTCGTATTTATAAAGCGATCTCAAGATTGAGAGCAATATTAAGTATTCATTTGACAGGTCGTTTTGTACTGCAATGACGTTTCTGATACGAACTCAAACTCGCTGTCACTCTTGAGAGCTGATTATAAATACGGGCCTAAGACAAAAACGCAGTAGTAATGTTTTTGTCTGTGAGATATCAGAGGAACATAGTGCGTGCAAAATGAGTAAACTAGGTATAGTTACCGGCAGTCTTCTTGAGGAGTGGGAAAGCTTTTCCAACTAAATTTCACACATGAACGAATTTAAAATTGAATTTTCGATGCACAATTTATGTGATTCCATTTCAAGTTAATTGCCGGAAACTATACAATAGTGAAAGCAACACAAACACAGACGAAACTGCCATTTAGAAACCTTGAACGGTTCAAAAGAACAAGAATTTTAAAAGATTTCATTAACTTTATTATATTGTTTTTCATGTAAATTTAACTCTGAAATTAGATTTTACAATGTTGACAGTTTTTTTAAATTGAATTACGTAATAAGTTTTCATCCGTAGGTAGGTAGGCACTCTTGATTTTTCTTTTTTTTTCAGGTACAAAAAACAAAATTGGACGATTTGAAGAAACGAATCTTGTCCCAATACAAGGGAAGTCCCGCATTCTTCGTCTGCCTACCCAGCGACGGAGCTAGAATCTTGAAAATATAAAAAAAAGAGCAATTTTAGCACTTAGGGTTGTTATGTTACCATTAAATAGTATGAAAATACATTCCATTGCCGTTCGCCGTAGAGACCCTGGGTCATTAAGGACATCACCGCACGTTTCTTCGAGGCAAGAGGTGGCCCAAGGGCTGGCAACTATTTTGCACAAAAAGTGAGTTTTTGGGGCATGGCAAATAGGAAGCGGTGCGGCGCGGGCGAGGCGGAGGCGCGTCAATTTCGTATGTAATTTTACGTCTGCGCAGCGCAGCTTGATTTGAAGTTCTTATACAAAAACGACGCATCGGCGACGCTTCCTATTTGCCATGCCCACAGTGCAACGAGGCAACGCGTCTGTATCTTGGGAACTTTGCCTCGATGTGGCGTGTTGGATGAGACATTTTTTCTGTAACATTATTCTTCATTAATAAATCCATCGTGTTGTGTGTTTAATATTTATGAATTTTACGGTTTTACCAAAGATTGTTCAGTTTTGATTCTCTTGATACATTCCATGTACATTTTATTATTTAGTTTCTAAGCGAAAATATATTTTTATATGCTTGTTTAATAAAAGCATTTATACATATCTAACTTTTTACTTTAAGTCATAACAGTTCAAATTATTTTGATTATTTCTGTTGTAGTTTGAGTCAAGCTAACTTTTTCGTTTATGATGGGTCACATTTGGTTAGGCTGTCAAATAAAATGCATTCTTATTATCAAGTTCATTTATTTTAACAGTCAACAGCAATTTGTTAAATATAACATTTAGGTACATTAATGTCAAAATGTTTTCTTAATTTATAGAAACTTACTTTCCTTAACCTATACTTATCTGCATAGGACAAAAAACAAATAAGTACCACCTACTTGCACTTACATAATGCCACAAAATATTCTCAATCAGTTACAATCCATGGTTACATACAATGCAACCCTTCGAGGGTGAAAATTACCAAAAAGTTTTAAAATAGCCAGTAATAGCATAGTTGCAGTGGCAATACCTAATCTAGGATTGGGTCTGGTTTCCCTTCTGGTTTGCGGAGGTCAGATGGCAGTCGCTCTGTGTAAAAACTAGTACACTCGATCAATCCCCTAGATGAGGTAGCCGGCCCCTTGAGATACGGGATAAAGCTAGGGAGATGATGATGAGTATAGTTGCAGTTGGCTACGCCGTAGTAAACTTCTACGATAGTGCTACGATGCAGAAATCTACTACGACTGTAAAGGTTAGACTACATTACAGGGACGCAACGCGACGCGACACGACACGCCACTGCTGTAATGCGGTCTACCTAAGAGCTACGCGTGTAAGGGACAGCTTCAATTAAACTGTAGAGTGGAGAGTATATTTAGGGTCGTATTTATAATCAGCTCTCAAGAGTGACAGCGAATTTGAGTTTGTATCAGAAATGTCATTTCAGTACAAAACGACCTGTCAAATCCATACTTAATATTGCTTTCAATCTTGAGATCGCTTTATAAATACGACCCTTAGACTACTAGGAACCCTCCGCGTAGCATGCTCAGACCAAACAAACTGACATCGACAGTTTCGTCTCAGCTCATAATGTCCATTTCGCAAAATGTCCTTCGTAAAATTTCACTTTAAAAATTAAGATCTTGCGCTTTATTATCTCATTTTCTCTGGAGTTTCTCTGATTAAAATCGAAAAATAAAATAAAATAATCATAATTTATTTGATTATAATATTCTCAAATTAACCTTATTCGAAGTTATCCTATAAATATGATGATAGCTTGGTTTAAATTTAGGACTTACTTTGTGTTGTAAAGCGTATTTAAATAATTAAATACTTACCGTTTAAAACTACATTTTCGCAAAATATGAGTTGTTTTTTTTAGACCGACCAAAAATAAAACAGGTTTTAAATTAATTATATATCGAAACATTTAGGTAGACTGATTGATATCACTTAATTGCACCATGATACACGTTATTCTGTACTTTCTCACTATTATGTATTTTGTACAATGCACTTATAGGTAATTGTACGTACAGGAAAATCAATTAAATTCAAATATTGATAAGTCCAGATATTTGGTCTAGCATTATTTTTATCTGTCAGTCAATCACACATATTTTTTCTACGCTACATGTAAAATTAAAAAAGAATACTTAATCCTAGACTTTTGGAAAATTGGTACACCTACACACACACATTTTAGTTTCTCATTTCGAATACTTTTAAGGTTAGACCTAGACCGCACTAGCGCGTAGTTGCAGCGGAGCGACGCGACACGACACGGCGCGACAAATGATTCTTTGTATGAAAGTGTATGAAACGTACCGCACTGCTGCGGCAATGCAGCGAACTGTCAAAAATGTTAAATGACATTGCCGCGCCGTGTCGCGCCGCTGCAGCTACGTCCTAGTGCGGTCTAACCTTTAAAATAGCGAAACTGATCCTTCATTCGACAGACGTAAGTAAGTGAAACTACTTTAATATTTCTTTAATACTAGTTAATATGTCTTGTCTTGCGTTTCCTTTAAAATAGACACTACATCCGATTTTAGGAAACAAGTTACAGTAAATAGGATGTTTCCGTCACAGTATTTAATAGAATACTTTCAAAATTCAGATAAAAACTTGGACTAGAATTTTTCAGTCTTCAATTTTAAATTTCGAAAAAAACCTTAGGTTTTTTCTTTACAACGATTTAGTTCAGGCCAGCTTTCTACTTTAGGTCCATCTTTGTTCATAACTTTTAGTTTTTATCACACTTATTATCTTGAATATAAATATTATAAATAAAATAGAATTTATTTGCAACTTACGGTTTACATACAAACATGTTTGCCGACCCCCAAACTAGGGGGTCATGCTACATAGCACAGGGAAACCTAGTTTGGGGGTCAGGCAAACATGTTTGTATGTAAACCGTAAGTTGCAAATAAATTCTATTTTATTTTATTATTTATTTATAATCTCATTCTCAATGCAAATATAAAACATTCATCCAAGTAGGATCATTTATTTAAAAGACAAAATAATGCAGCAGAACACTTTTAATATTATGCGTATGGAATTTCCTGCTTTTAAAAAAACATCACTACACATAATTCACACTCATTTACGTACACACACACGCACATACATACACACACGCACACATATACACTCATTTATACACTCACATATAGGCACACATATTCACACACAAACTACACATAGGAAAAGTATTACTCTGTTTAGATGTTATTTAAATGGTTTCTATAACGTAGCATTGTCCTGTCAGTGCTAAAGATGAATTTGATTTTCTTAGCATGATTGTTTTTTTTTTACACCAAAACAATGAACTCACATTAAAGTGTTTATATTAATACTGAGACCCAACATTTTAAAAACACAAAACCTTAACTTGTCGATTAAGAGGAAGTTACTTTGTTGTAAATTCGTTTGTACGACTATATTTACAAATTGGCCACATATTTTTAGACAAGCTCTATCTAGTTAGAAATTACATCTAAAATTTCTTATTGTCTAAATGATAATATCTTACTTAACCATAATATAGTTGGAGGTGTACGTAGGTAACTAATAATCATTCTTCAAAATCTTCTGGAAAATAAAAAGCCAAAAATGCTTACAATTTACTTAATTTCCTTTGTAACTTGAAATTCCTGCTAACTTTTAAATTGTTTTTAAAAGCACACGCAGGCAAAATAAATTAAGCTTAATGATCCAGAAATACTTGAATACCGATACCAAAATTTTCACTCGAGAGTTTATAACAAACTCTAATAGTACATTACGATACAAGTGCGGTGCGTTGATAGTTACAGCCGAGGCGATATTGCTAGCCCGAGCCGTAGGCGAGGGCTACAAGAAAGCAGAGGCTGTAATTATCAAACCGCACGTATGTCGTACGACGTTTTATAACATATTTGCGAGGAAATAGCTAAAAAATTAAAACAATACAGCGAAAAGAAAAAAAGCGAGGAATAATTTTTACTCGTTCACAAATTTGCAATGCGCGCGCATCCACAGGGGTACGTTCAGTCGACCCAGTTCGATATTTATACCGATCGAATCTTATACTAGTGGGACGCACTGAACGTGCACCTTAGCTGCTGTCAGATAAAACTTCACTTCCGGTGCGCCTCTAAACGGGCCGGATAAAAATTAACCTAGTCGAAATTTCGTCTGCCAGGTGTCTCTGAACGGGCAATATAATTTTTAACCAGGTTAAATTTCGATCGATCGAGCGTTTCTGAACGTACCCCAGATTACCTAGTATATATCGCGTAGCGCTTTTTTTTTAAGGCAAAGTACAAAAAACCAGCCAGTATTACTAATAAACTAAATTAATATTTTTTTGATTTTGTTACAGATAAATGGTTGTAATTTATTGTAAAAATTAATTAAATCAAAGAATTAAATGTTTATTTTATTATACTTTATCTCCCAAAGTTAATTTTATTTATAAAATGTTGACCACTTTTCTGCCATAAAAACTCTTTGCTAAGATTTAAAAAAGTACCGTTCGATAAACCGTGCGTTTTACCTAATTAAAAAAAAACTCGTGTGTTTTACAGAACTCGTGCATTTTACATTACGATTACGCTCAAGTACGTAATAAGATACAATACAATATTGAAATTGGTGTAGTAAGAGACCCTTTACGAGCAAATGTGTTATAAAAATATAAACCATTCTTTTCACAGTTATTTCAAAGTCTATACGTCGTGGGAATTTTTTTAGAACTTTTTTTATTCACTAAAACGAAAAAAAAAAATGCAGAACATACCTGATTCTCTTTGCAAGAAGTATGTTAGAGCCATAAAAAAATGGAGGGGCTGGCAGTGCAGTGTATTGTAATTTAATTTAGGTGATGAGCTGACAACTATCATATACGAATGTAAAAAGTCACGCCTTCATCCCTTACGGGGTAGGCTAAGCAGAGCGTAAAACCTCTAATAAAAAGCATTTTTGCCACGTCTGACAAATATGTAGGGTAATTTTGGTTGAAATGTGTATCGACTTTTACCTATAGTTTTATTATTTATTATAGCACGATATTACACTACTTGCAAGTAGGTAGGTACTCGCATGTATTATTTATTACCTACAACCAAGTTCCATTATCAAAATCGACGGAGTATAACCTTTGGAACGCAGCCAGCCCTCTGGCCCTGCACGCCGTATCCTCCTCAAATTTTATAAACTCTTCACTATCTACCTTACAACCATACACGATCTTGTACGCATTTCCCTTATCCTCTATATAATACCCACTAGCCCTATCACTCTTCGTTTCATCCTTTATCTTATCTTTAATTATCGAAGTGAACAAACCGCCATCTTTTATTACATTATTGTTTTCGATCTCTTCTGTGAGCCTAACACAGTCAGTCCAATCATCGTCGTCACTTTTAATCCAGAAGAATTTGTGGTCTTGGGGCTGTTAGCGTCAGTCCTCGCAGAAGGTGACGGCGGGGGCCGAGTGGTGGTCCCGGGGGGGCACGAAGCAGGCGCACACGGGGGGTCCTGGGGAGGACAGGGCGGATCCAGGGCCCAGGGACCCTCCGCAGGACAGCCGGGCGCGGTCGCGGATGCTCCTGATGGAACGTTCGGAGCCAAACCAGGGCTGGTCCGCGTTCTCTTCGATGCTTCGATTTAGACCAGGTTCTGTAAATATATGGCTTTTAGAAAGGTAGGTCTGTGTTTTTTTTCATATAACATGAGAGCAGGTATAAAATATAAAAACATTACAAGAACAAAAAAGTTTCTTATATAAATGTAAAAAAAAAAATTGCCATGAGTCATGAAATGAGTCATAAATTTCAAAAAAAATGCTAGATAGGTACCTACAGGTAATATGGAAAATTCTCTTTGAGAAGCCTTTGAGTGTCACACAAAAGTGTATTGAAAGCAAAAAATATAAGTTCCCAATTATATCTACAAAATTCTACGAAAACTGCCTATTGAGAAATAAAAGAATTCATGTTTTTTTTAGGATTTCTTCAGTGTCTGTCTTGCCACCAAATGTTTAGCAGATGTGTTGCTGCCCTTAGTCAGCGCGTTGTTATCTAAAGGGCTTAATACACTTTCCCTGCCGATCGGGCCAGATTTAATATACATTGCTTCTTAGCTTAGTTAGTTGATTTCAAGTAATGCCTGTGCACTAGCAATGTAAAAACAAACAAGGCAACAAAAAACTATGGCGAAAGACGAAAAAGTAAACGGCGTAGGAACTTACGGAACCGGAATAACGAATTTTTTCTCCTTTCATGATCCTCTCCAACCAACCACCAGGTTTTCATGTCGCCTTTGCCCTGTGCAAATAACAAGTACATTTGAATATTTACATTTGCGAAATTCTGGCATTAAAGGTGCTAGCACACTGCAAGGGAAGCATGGTATAGCTAAAGCAGCTTTACTTTAAATTTCCGGTTTGGTGCTCAGTCAATACCGGGTGTAAGGGACAGCGTATCAAAAACTGATAGGTGCTCAGTCAACGAAGCTGAACAAATTTCACCAGGAAATTAAAAATAAATTGGCATTCCCATACAAAATGATCACCACGAACAAACAATTTGTATGGAATAGCCATTTTTCTGTTTTTTTTTTGTGGTGAAAGTTATTCAGTTTCGTTGACTGTGGAACCCCTGTCAGTTTCTGGTACGCTGTCCCTTACACCCGTACTAGCTGTAGCTCTTTTTGAGCAATAATACACTGAGCTTTGACCCTCTGCATCGCTTCAGCACACATGCGGCAGTTTGTAGGTAGACATTTAACTTAGTTTTAGTCTCCATATGTTTTGTTTGTTACTTTGATTCTACCTTTCATTTTGTTACATGTGTGTTGTTTTCTATGCAATAAACTTTTTATCTATCTATCTGTTCGAACGACTCGGAAATGCAAAAGTGCCTTTGTCACACCAAACCTCCAGTTCATTGTATGTGTACTAAGCTTAAGAATGCTTTGTACTATGTTTAACTTAGAGCAACACGGTCTTCCGCTCCGCCCGATGTTTAATATTTGATTCTAAGGCTCGTATTTATAAAGCGATCTCAAGATTGAGAGCAATATTAAGTATGGATTTGACAGGTCGTTTTGTACTGAAATAACATTTCTGATACGAACTCAAACTCGCTGTCACTCTTGAGAGCTGTTTATAAATACGGGCCTAAGTTGATGCCACTTCGGTGAAAATGTCTAACAAAGACGTAGACATTTCGTTTAATATTATATACGTATTTTAATAAAGGTATACATTTCCATTGTAGATATACATTTCTATTCCTTCGAAGTAGGAATTGTCTTATTAACATTTAGGGTGACATTCAGAGAAATTGTTCCACAAGAGCAGTCATATTCATATCTTAGACTAAGAAAGTCATTACTTTCATGCTGGACTGGGAGTGATAGAAAATCATAGAATGTGCCAGCTGCATCTCCTCCCGGGCGTGCTGTAAAAATCAGCTAAGGGATTCGAGGGTTTCAGTATTGTAATTTAGGCGATGGGCTGGCAACCTGTCACTGTAACTATAGCAATATAAAGATATCTGGAATAACCCTCAAAACTTGTCAGACGTGGCGGAATGAGCTTTGATTAGGTTGTTTACGCTCAAAAAGAAGAGATTTTCTTTGTTTCTGATAGAGGGCTTAGCAGATCATGATCTGTCAGTGTCAAAAATTAAATATTTTACGCATAAGCATAGAGATTTTAGTATGAAGCTTGTCTCAAATTTTGACAGATCATAATTATACAACTAAAGCCAGCTGTCGGAGCTTTTGGAATCATTTATTGTCACATTGAAAAGACGATATTGTATGTATTGTATTACCTATTTCCTTCGAAGCCTATTCCGTTATTTTATTTATTACGATGATAGCGATTGTTTTCAAAATTTCTTATTCCTCGAGGTACGAGTACACGCTGTTTAAAGATATTTTTTCGAAGTGGAAATAAACGGATTTGATTTGAATTAATGGGCGTTTTTCAACTAGACGGCACGGCACCGGCAACGGCGACGGCACTATACCGTCGACGGTATCGTGGATGACATAATGTATGAAAATCAATGAAATTATATGACACGCTTTTCCACTTGCCGGCACGTCACCGGCACCGCATGTTATCGATTCCCATAGGTATTGTCACGTGATCGTCGCCGTGCCGGTGCCGTGCCGTCTAATGGAAAAGCGTCCATTGTGTAGCAAGAACATTTCTTTTTATTATTTAAAGCTTCTGAGTTTCTACGTTCGCAGTACTTCCTAGAAAAAGTCTTTTACTTAGTAGTTACAGCGGGTTCTGTTTGTGTTTAATATGAAAATTCTGGAGTGATTAAATGTTTCATTTATGCTTTTTTTTCTTTTACTCTCAAGTGATTAAAGTAATTTCGTAGAAACTGTAGCCGTTTCTCTCTCGTAGTAAATACTACGAATGTTTTTTTGTAATTTGAAATTAGTTTGAAATGGGTTTGATCTTGACTTTAGTCTAGGTCAAGACTGAAGGAGAGTCTACCACACAGCAAGTTCTGATTGCCATTTCAAAGTACGATCGTATAATTTTAAGAATTTTTGCACTCACAGTAGTAAAAAAATAGCTGGCCAAATTTTAGGGTGTGAACCTACCCAAGGAACTGAACAACTTTCCCCAAGAAACATAGGTCGAAATATGAAAAAAGATTTTGGTCCTCCCATACAAAATTACTCGAGCCACTGACACCATTGTACGGGACGGCAATTTTTATTTTTCATATTTCGACATTGTTTCTATGGGAAAGTTGTTAGTTCACACACACCCAAAAATTTGGCCAGCTATTTTTTTTTACTCCCGGTAGGTATGTTACGGTATTTCAAATTCATGGTCTTGACCGCGTCAAATCTTCGTATTATTCTCGTACTTACATACATACATAAAATCACGCCTCTATCCCTAATGGGGTAGGCAGAGCAAAAACGACCCAAACAAAGGTAATTCCGCCACGTCTGACAAGTTTTGAGGGCCATTATACAGGTGATTATGTATTTGCTACAGTGACAGGTCGTCAGCCCATCGCCTAATTTGCAATACACTGAAACCCTCAATTCCCTTAGCTGATTTTTACAGCATGCACGGGAGGAGATGCAGCTGGCACATTCTATGTTTTTCTATCACTCCCAGTCCAGCATGGAAGTTATTATTATTATTCTCGTACTTGTACTTACAAGTTATTTTCACGTAGACTAGTTAAGAAATTGAACTGAAAGTAATTAATGAACTCACAAAACTTAACAATCAATTCGTTATTTTATTTTGACCTTAGCCATTCTACTGGGCAAAAAGTTTGTCACCAAATACAAGATAAGAGATTCTTATTTTTCCAGTATACCTAGGTTTCCTGAAAAATACCTTGTTATTTACTTTCCATGATGTCATCAACGTAAAGTGCCCTCAGGACAATTTCACGATGCGGCGAGGCCCAGTAGGTGTCCATCAGCTAACGACAGCTTGAATTTATTCAAGAAATAAAGAAGACCATAAACTAACCTTGATAGTAATAATCCCCCTTACCTTAAAGTGGTAGGTATCCGCCATGCTGTTTCAACAGTGCATTCGTAGCGTTACTGACGTGTATGTCTTCCCATTAGATTCCATTCTGGCTGCAGTATTGACAGTATCTCCAAATAGACAGAATTAAAGCATCTTCACGCCGTCTTCGGGTCCTTTATCGACTCAACAATCCACTACATTAAAAAAATCTGACTCCTATTCGAGACTCTTCAATTGGTTTATCCAAGAACGAGTTCTTTTTCTCTCGTTTTCTGTTTCTTTCTTCTCTCTTTGTTTATTTCTTGCTTTCTTTCCTATGCATAATAAAAAGGAGAATAACACTCACCTTGATGTTAATAATGCCTCTTTCCTTGAAATGGTATCCGCCATGCTGTTTCAACAATGCATACGTAGCGTTGCTGACGTGTATGCGCTGCGGCTCCCCATTAGATTCCATTCTGGCTGCGGTATTGACAGTATCTCCAAATAGACAGTATCGAGGCATCTTCACGCCGACTACACCGGCTGCGCATTGACCGCTGTGGATACCTGTGTACAAAGAGAAGAAGGTAACATAGTCTTTTTTTTATCGAGTGGTTTTCTGGGTCGAACAACGACCTGATAAACCAATATTCAGTAAGTTTTTTTTTATTTAGGCGGATTTCACGTAAGTGTCGCTTACGTGATGCGTGGATTTATCCCTTTACTTTTTGAGGATCTAAATCTTGCAGTGGGACGCTTCAGGCTAATAAAAAACCTTACAAGACAACGCTCTCTATCGAGGTCTAAACTCCAGTAAGCGCTTGTAAATTAATTGCTATTGTTTCTTTTTATTCATCGTTCTATAATAAGGTCATGGCCATCATAATTCATCATCCATACATAATTATAAATTCGAAACTTATTCTGCTTGTTATGTTTGTAAGTACTTCACGTCATACCGGCTAAAGCTGGACTGATTTTAATGAAATTTTATAGATGACTAGCATTAACCCGCGGCTTCGCTCGCTAAAAATTTTAGCATCTACAAAATAACTTTAAAACCACTTTAGTCATTGATGCTCTGCCTACCCCGCTAGGAATACAGGAGTGACTCTAAATGTATGTATGTATTAATTTAGTAAATAAGAAAGCATCAGTCATAAGGAAAACTAACAAAAACTGATTTTTAGATTGAAAATGAAGGACTATCTATAGACAGCTTCATCCCCCTTTTTCACCCCTTCCGAGGTAGAATAACAAAAATCGCTGAAACACTTGTTTATTACTTTTGAATCATTATCATTAGCCTAAATCCAAAATTTTAAGATCCTAACTACGAAACTCACGGACTTCCATACAAACTTCCATCCCCTTTTTAACCCCTTTAGGGTTGGAATTTCCAAACATTGCTCTTCAGTGGATGCCAGCACTGTATGAGGTATATGTTTGCAAATTTTCAAGTCCCAAGGTTCAACGACTTTTCGTACACAACTTCATCCTTTTTTTACCCCTTTGGAGGTGGAATTTCCAAATTCGCTGATACACGTGTTTATTATTTTTCAATCATCAGCCTACTAACGAAATTCTAGGATTCTAACTGTAATACTCGCGGACTTCCATACAAACTTCCATCACCTTTTTAACCCCCTTAGGGGTGGATTTTCCAAATATAGCTCTTTAGTGGATGCCAACACTGTATAAGGTACCTGTTTGCAAATTATCAAGTCCCTAGGTTCAACGACTTTCCATACAAAACTTCATCCCCTTTTCACCCCTTTGGGGGTGGAATTTCCAAATTCGCTGATGCACGTGTTTATTACTTTTCAATCATCAGCCTACTAACGAAATTCTAGGATTCTAACTTTAATACTCGCGGACTTCCATATAAACTTCCATCCCCTTTTTAACCCCCTTAGGGGTGGATTTTCCAAATACAGCTCTTTAGTGGGTGCCAACACTGTATAAGGTACCTGTTTGCAAATTATCAAGTCCCTAGGTTCAACGACTTTCCATACAAAACTTCATCCCCTTTTCACCCCTTTGGGGGTGGAATTTCCAAATTCGCTGATACACGTGTTTATTATTTTTCAATCATCAGCCTACTAACGAAATTCTAGGATTCTAAATTTAAAACTCGCGGACTTCCATACAAACTTCCATCCCCTTTTTAACCCCCTTAGGGGTTGATTTTCCAAATATAGCTCTTTAGTGGATGCCAACACTGTATAAAGGTACCTGTTTGCAAAATATCAAGTCCCTGGGTTCAACGACTTTCCGTACAAAACTTCATCCCCTTTTCACCCCTTTGGGGGTGGAATTTTCAAAATCGCTGATACACGTGTTTATTACTTTTCAATCATCAGCCTACTAACGAAATTCTAGGATTCTAACTTTAAAATTCACGGACTTTCATACAAACTTCCATCCCCTATTTTAACCCCTTAGGGGGTGAATTTTGAAAAATTCTTTCTTAGTGCACCCCTAGACCACACAAGGAACCTGCATGCCAAATTTGGAGTCTCTAGACCCAGCGGTTTGGGCTGTGCGTTGATATGTCAGTCAGTCAGTCAATCAGTCAGTTTTGCCTTTTATATATATAGATAAACTCGAAATGGAACTTAACTGTATAGCGCGGGAAAATAAATTATTCCCACGGGAAAAGTATTCAGCTGCAGGCAAAACCGCAGGGCGAAAAACTAGTGTAAATATATATCCATATTATAGATTATACCTATCATTTCATAAGTATATGTCTTTACCGAGTGGAAAGTATGAGCCTACCCTAAATTAGGGCGATTAGGCCTTAGTCGACCACGTGATCCCAGTACACCTTGAACCATTGTTGGTAACTAATACCACTTTAGATGAATATAATGTAGGTACAAGTATAATACCACTGACTGTCTCAAAATAAGCTGGTACATAATATTAATTATTCCAGACATCCTTAGAATACACCCACATCCTAATGGTTATGAAAAATGTATAATGCTTATGTTACAATTATATTACTTACAATAGAAATAAAATATTGTGCGTAGGTTCTGGAATTTTATTATCCTTGCTTATTTTTAATTTTCATAATTCAAATGCTTATTTAGGTACAATAATTCTCTTTTGTGTAAGTTCATTATCGGGTTTACTTCTAATTACCTTAGGTCACCTACAAAATCTAATTAAAAAAAAACTTTTTCTTAAAAAAGTACTTTCTTGAAAAATACTTTTTCAGCTAGGACAGGTATAAGAAGAAGGGAATGACGTGGCACAGATTAGAAAAGAATGGCGCAATATCGGAGGCCAAGATCCACTTCATCACAAGACCAAAGGTCGCATTTATGAAGCGATCTCAATATTGAGAGCAATATTAAGTATAGGTTCATTACTCGCTATCAGTTTCAAAAGCTGATTATAAATACGGGCCTAAGTAAATCAATTCACCTATCCTGATGCAAAGCCTGGCTGTAGGCATATGCCGCATCTTGATCTTGGGCACCTCGTCAAGTACATGAAGCGCCAGTGAAGCTACTTCTGCTGCATGCTTGGAGCACCTCTCCGGGGCTCCAGCTACCACCATATATGCGTCGCCTATGGTCTCCACCTGAGAACAAATAATGATATGCTTTATAAACCTCAAAATCTGCTGGAGGCTTTTTTCCCGAAAACTCCACAACCGCAATATTGCGGAATGCTCTTGGAATACTCTAAATGTTCTAAACAGCCCTAGAAGTTTCTAACCGCTGGCCCGTGAACAAAACGTTGCGCGGAAGGGTTGGTCATGGTCAAAGTACAAAATTCATAGTGGGTCAAGTTAGGTTGGTCACCGTATTTATATATTGATTACTATAACAAATTATCAATACAAATATTTTTATGTTTCAACAATTTCTATTTTCGGTAATAAAAAGAAAACTTACCTTATAGACGTTGTAATATGAGATGATGGCATCGCAGCACGTATAGAGATCGTTGAGAATCTCCACCACCTGATAAAAAAAACATTGGTTAAGAATTGATTCATTCCATATAGGTATACCTAGCTAGGCCTTTCCCTCCATCCCTTAGTTTGAGTTGTACGTAGTATATTACTATACTCCATGTTTTAGTACTGTCTGGTGACGGTCGATAAATAACTAAGGCTCGTATTTATAAAGCGATCTCAAGAGTGAGAGCAATATTAAGTATGGATTTGACAGGTCGTTTTGTACTGAAGTGACATTTCTGATACGAATTCAAACACGATGTCACTTTTGAGAGCTGATTATAAATACGGGTCTAAAAAGTTCGACCCACAACATTATAAGTAAAATCAGTTTTCAAAATTAGGTATAACTTTTTAAACACAATATTATAAATAAAATCTGTACTCAGAATCACGAAGAATTGAAGCCAACAACGATGATAAAATTCTGTGACAAAATGTCTGAAAAGTATTTTCCTTTTGAATATTTGTGAAAGTTCGTGAATGACTGGTTGACTACACAGTTATTTCACAGTTGAGTTGAGAACAGAAGCTCGCGACAACCGCCATAACTTATTAAATTAACCTAGGCAAAAAATGTTTAAAGCGCTCGTTGGTTAATGGTTAGTGCTTATTAATTCCGATAACGAATGTTAAGCAACCATCGCCGTGGCCAGGCCATGGATAAGTGACCGGTAGTGATATAACAACTCGAGCGTTTCCGTGGTTCGGAAGGCACGTTAAGCCGTTGGTCCCGGTTAATATCGTAGATATTAGTCGTTAAGCCGTGTCAGAAGCCATTGCTAAGCATTGGCGGCTTGAAAACTCTGACAGCTGGGTTGGCCACTAGCCCGGCAAAAACCTAATCTAGGATTGGGTCTGGTTTCCCTTCTGGGTTGCGGAGGTCAGCATAATTGAACCTTGAATATAAGTAGCTTTCCTACAATGTTTTTATTAGTTACTTAGACATTATTTTTTGTTATGAAAAATTTATTATTTTGCTAATACCAAGAAATTAAACCTGAGACACTTTTATATTTTATGATTCTATTATGTCGTAAAAAGCGGCTAGACGCTTTCACATAATTTTCACAGAAAACCGTCTTTTTCGGTAACAAAGTGTTTTCAGATCTTTTTTATGGGCGCTTTAGATTGTTCAAGCTGTAATGTAAGTATAGTGCATAAGTACAGTTAGTAAGTTGAAACGTGTAAACGGTTCTGCCTGTGGGCTTTCAAGTTCAAGTTCAAGTTCAAGTTCTGTACTTACCACTGTCCTAATGTAAACCGCCCATTACGTGTAAAAGATAACTGAGTCACATCATACATCTATATAGCATTCCCAATTTAGGTAAGATAACGATTAACGATTCGGCTACTACTATTTGATATGTAATAATGATATAAAAAATTGGTTGTCTGTAAAGTTGGTTTACGGACGATAATTTTACGTGATGATAACGTCGTTAGAAATAGAAAACTTAATGGAAATTTGCATACTTTTATTAATTGAATTGAAATATAGATGCGTTACAATCCAAACGCTTAGGCCGATCGTGCCGCGCTCTCGCTTGCACGCAAGGCTCAGACGGAACGTGACAATGAGTCATCATAGATTTATAAGACGTTATCACGTCAAAAATAGATATTATATTGCATCATTAAATGCCTGACCGACCGGAAATCTAATCGAGATTTCTTGGAGCAAAAGTAAAATATTATATTCTTCTTCCATGTCGATGGAACACTTAACCTATCACAACGTGATGGCTCAAAACATTGCCGTTATTTAGAGAATTATAGACCTTCAGACGACCTTATCCTTGGGAGCCTATTACATGACAATAAATTTATTGATAATATTAATTTTCGTCTTATAAATCGTGATGATAATAGCATAATTAAAGCTTAAGAAATCTTACAATTCCGACAAATTCAATGGAGAAACTTAGCTAGAATTACTGGTGACTAAAATCTTCTTTCAAGAAGTATCAAAGCGTTGTCTGGATAATATAATTTTTGGCATGGAGATAGTGGCTCGGACAATTTTTTAACCGCGGGAAAACAACATGTTCCTACGGAAAAAAAACTCATCACCCTTGAATCGAACTGCTCGGATTCGTCGGAGGCCGCGTAGGCCACGAGAGGATTTTATTTTTCATTTACCAGAAGCAATTATTTGTAAAAAATATTCAGTTTCGTTGTCTCGCACGTAGGTACTATAAATTTTGTTCCAATAGTTGCTTTTTAAACTAATTTATACGCCTATATGCTACGTGTGCTGTCTCCCTAAAATTATTTTGAAAGCCGTGGGCATTGCCGTGGGCCTAAAAACCCAAGACAAAATGCAGAGTGGCAACCATTTTGGTATTTTACATTGTGTTATAAATAATACTGTAAATTTGAATACCCAATAAAGTGATTTCTATTCTATTCTTTTCTATTCGATAATTGTAAAAAAAATCCCTTCCATATAAATGGTGTCAGCAGCTTAAGTCATTTTTTGTTTCCTAGGGGAAAAGTTGTTCATAGGTACGTCCATGCCTAGACTCACCTGCATTGGTGTATTGGTGGCTGCTAGCCTCGTGAACCCCACAATGTCACTGAAGTAGATGGTGACACAGTCGAAGCTCTCGGCTTGGACCCTCTCCCCTCGCTTCAAAGCTTCCGCCACCGTCCTGGTAAAAAAAGTAATGATAATAATAAAAACAGAATTGCAAATAAACTACACGGTGCGACAACTTTATTTAATAACTTTTTTTACAACGTTGCCGCTCAGTGCCGCTCCGCTGCTGTGCGTTTCTTTCATTTCATACATTTTTTTTCATACAAACGCAATTTGTGTGGCAACTTTTTGGGCTGAAAAAAATTTGATTCGTCACGACACGATAAGAAGGAGAAGAATCCAAAAAATCTATTGTCGCACCGCTCTAGCCTCTACCGTAAATGTAAATCTAATGTAAATGCCTAGTACCACTCACTATTTTATAACAAAGCTCTGTATCAATTTGTAGATTTCCAGGTCGTAAGTCAAACGTGAATACCCTTCTTCAGATGAAAGGTTTTGAGAAAATAGAATTTACGAGTATTAGGCCTAACCTTTTTCCACGTAGAAAAACACTCGTATCTGAAGGAGGTAAACACAGGTACCTAGCAGTTTTTTTTTTGTTACCTACTTAGGCTCGTATTTATAAAGAGATCTCAAGATTAAGATTAATATTAAGTATGGATTTGACAGATCGTTATGTACCGAAATGACATTTCTGATACGAACTCAAACTCGTGGTCACACTTGAGAGCTGTTTATAAATACGGGCCTTATATTCATAACTATCTATTTTTGTTTGACACTGGTTTTTCCTGTACAAACTTCATAATTATGACATTTTAAATGAAAGTGATCTGCTTCATGCTATTTGGAAGGTATCATAATTACAACCGCATTTTACCTTGGTTACATCCTTCTGAACAAGTCATCAGTCCTTCGTTTCTCCTGAAGTCGTTTCTCCTGTAGAAGTTGCTCAGTCCTCGCAGCCACCAGCGTTTCCAAGTTTAAAGCTTACTTCTACAACTTTTTATTATTTTGAAATTAATTGTTAGGGTAGCTACCTGCCTGAGCTTGTATATCTGCAGATCGCTGAGAAAACTTCGATACCGCGTTTCAGAACTGGTGTTTCTTGTTGTGGTGCCATCTGTCTGCTACATTATCATCAGCTCACCTTGGTAACATCCTGTTGAGCAAGTCATCAGTCCTTCGCTTCTCCTGTAGCAGCTGTTCAGTCCTCGCAGCCACCAGCGCCTCCAAGTTGGATGCGTATTTCTCCATCATGGCTAGCATGTTGTCGAATATGTTGGTCTTCCTGTGAAATGTTATATATTTTAGAATAGGCTTTAAGGAAGCTATAAGACAAAAAGACTAAAGACCATAGAAAAGGTAGCAGCACTCCCTATAAATGTAATATGTTGCATTGCGCGCCCCTGCCAAGTGTGGCGAGTAGGTAGTTATGGCAAATATAGGGAAGGCCATGGAAAGGCTGATGTGTCCGTGGTACCAATTGACTTGCATCTTCAAGCAGATTCATGACGCATCTTGACACGTCGCGTCGCTTCCCGTTACTGGTGTGAACTGACCCTAAATATTCTTTAATCTTGTTTATTTTTTTCTACTTTGTGACGTAACGTTAAGTAGGGACCATATTTTTTGTAGTGCTGGCTGAAGTACCTTTTAGTTTCTGATTAACCTACTTTCCTTTGTAAAGGCTTCTGATTATAAGTTACCTGTGCTTCTGACTAGAATTTGAGCTCTAATTATCAGTTGATTGAGGCAATCTCAGTAGCACAAAGGAAAAGTTTTATTAGAGTCAGCTTTTGCGCTCATCCGAAGTTAAAACTATAAAATCTATGCACAAAATAATTTAAAAAAAACCTAACTAGCGAATTTTCTTTCATGTTTGCTCATAAAAATATTACTTTTAAAAACGTCAAAAACATGTGTTTATTTGCTATCCTGTTCTTATGTCAAAATTAAGAAAGTGACAGCGCTACTAAGAATTAGAATTAAAATCTCCTGCGGCGAGAATTGACGCCACTATCGAGGAAATTAGTATAGTTAGTCCCTCTGAGAAAAACTACTGAATATTATTTTTACATATTGTTAATCCAAAACAGTATCGAATTGCGGGAACCAACATATAATGAGAATTATTTATGCCCACACTCGTGTATGAAAACAACTTTAAAGTTGAGGGTAGTTTGCTCTACTATAACTTTGATATTAAGTTGCTTGATGGGTAGCTAAACTCATGATACTGAATAACTTGCCTGAGGAATATTAGTCAAATAAATGAAAATTTTGCAATTAAAGTGATATTTTAAGTACAAAACATGAAAATATAAAACATACAAGTGGGCAAGTTAACATTTTTAATTTGACATGATTGATACTGCAATCCGTTCAGCGCGGCCAGCCCGGCATAGAAAGACTAGATTATAAACCCATAGAGAAAGTAATACTTACATGCCCGCGTGCATATCCTTGAGTCTGAGCCGCACGAGCCTCAGATCGGGCCGGCGGCCAGGCCGCTCGCTCCAGCAAGCGTTTAGCACGGCCAACACGGCCGGCCGCGCGGCCAGCCCGGCTAATAACACCCCTCTTAGAGTAATACTCACATTCCTGCGTGCATATCCTTGAGTCTGAGTCGCACGAGCCGCAGGTCGGGCCGGCGGTCAGGCCGCTCGCTCCAGCAAGCGTTTAGCACGGCCAACACGGCCGGCCGCGCGGCCAGCCCGGCTAATGGCGGCCTAAATAATACCCCTCCGATTGGGTGGCGGACGCGGCCGATTATTTCTGTTGACAAGAATTTTACTCAGATTTATCCTTTAATCGATCATACCTATCAGAAATATGAAAGTACATTCCTTTTTCTTTCATTTCAAAAAAGGTTAATTTATTTTACGTAATATTTTCCTGGCGCGGAAGTAATTACATACGAGTATCAGAGTATATTGAGATAAGGTGTGGTTCGTGTCCTTATTTTTATGAAACTGATAATGATAAGGAAAGTTGAATCATAGTATTTTGGCAGTTATAATAACATTAGGAAAAATTGGTAAAAGGATGTAGAAAATACTTAGAAAATATATCAAACTATGAGGAAAAACATTTTCCTATAGTTACCCTAACTAAACCTTATAACCCTAAAGGTACAAAAATAATTGAAGACGAGATGAGAGAATAGGTGCCACGTGGCAGGAAAATACTCGATTGCTATTTATAATTTTTTCATCTTTGAGGCCCGAGGCCTTTTTCATCCTTGATGTTACACCAAAGGCTTCTTTTTTATGAGGCTGGCTACAAAGTGGATAAGTATACTTTTAGGTACCTTCTAACGTTACGTCATTTTATTTATTCACTGCTCATGTAGATTAAATATTTAAATTGTGACGTCTTATCCGCATTACGTTTTATGCTATCACACTTATTAGGTCTGCTGTAAGAAATTTCTTTTTAGAAATAAGCAGTGCCTGTTGTGTCGTAATTCCTATGTAATTGTTCTGTGTATGTTCATGTGTACAATAAACTGTTAAATAAATAAATAAATAAATAGTCTTCTAGTCCAGCAGCGGAGTATATTTTTCCAGACTATCATTTTAGTCATTAGCAAAAGCAATTTTCAGATAACCCTGAAAAATCATAACCCGAAATAGATATGTCTAGACACATTTCACATAATTCACACCAGAAAATTTATCAACCTAATGTGAAATTACGTCTATCTTATCTTGTAAGACGTTTCAATGAGTTTTGGCTAATAATATGCTTTTTATTTTATCTTATAACAAATATATAAATAAAACGAATTTTATTGTGATGTGAATAATTATGTTATTTCGGCGCTAGGAGGTAGATCCCATTATTATCTTCTCAAGTTAATCCACGTTCAACTCAAACGTACAGTGAAACACAAAAATAATTTATTCATGGCTTTTGCTACGCTGTAGCAAAGTGCTACGTTGCTACGAGATTATTACGTGTATAATTGCACATACAAAACAATACTGTAGAAGTTTCTTTAGTTCATTAGAGTCTGTTCGAAAAGAGAACAGGCATGGAAATTGAGGGCGCGCATTTGTATTTAATTAACTGTCGCTTGGTCATGCGAGTATTATGCCCAAGTCTTTAACAGTAACCTTCTACATTAAATTTTGGAGGTTTTAGGTCAAAGACCTAGGCATAAACGCCACGCAACCAGCCGTGGGATAGTTAATACAAATGTGCGCCCTCCGATTCTATGCCTGTTCTCTTTTCGAACAGACTCTAGTCTTCTCCAGTCTATCAATTGCACCTATGTGGTCTAGAGGTCTCATATACAATAATAATATTGCACCTAAAACGGTAGCCGTTATGCCAAGGCAGGATTAGATCTTGAACATTAATCTATTGCCGTCAACCTGCCATCTAGGACAAGGACCCTGTTGACAGCAGAGGTAGATAAAATCAGATCCGGTTATACCTACCTTCACTATCATAATTATGCTTATGATAAGAAATATGGAAAAACATCCGTTAAAATTATTATAATTCGTAATTATTATTTTTTCAAACTTAGGTACAAACGATAGGGAATAATCCCTGATCTAATTTTTAAAAATAATGAGATAATACCATTATAAGCTAGTCTATCTCTCTCTTTGAAACATTGTACATTATTATAATATAGATAGAGTGAAGGGCAAACTGTTTATTTGTAACCTAATGACCTGTATATAATTAGAGGTCAGTCCAGCAGCGGTTGCCAGTCAGGTCAGGTCTATTCAAAACAAAATTAATGACTTAACTTCGAAAATACATGTATGTATATTTCATGTAATTTGTAGCCTGTTAGATCCTTTGTGGTTAGATCGATTCTAATCGAGTTAAGCTATTATATATATTAGTGTAGTATGTAATTACTTTCATTCGAATGTGTTTCAAATATGTATTATCAAAAAAAAAAAACTAAGTATAAATAATACACCGGGTGTAAGGGACAGCGTACCGAAAACTGAAAGGGGTTGCTCAGTCAATGAAACTGAACAACTATCAGTAAGAAATTCTATCAGGAAATGAAAATTTTTTGAGACTTTCCCATAAAAATTGTCTGATCGAGGTAGTCATTGTGAATGAGAAAGTAAAAAAAAATTTTTCATCTTCTGAAAGAATTTCCTGGTGAAAGTTGTTCAGTTTCGTTGACTGAGCAACCCCTATCAGTTTGCAGGAAGCTGTCCCTTACACCCGGTATAATACAAGAGGGTATATGGAACAGCTTTCTGCAAACTGGACTGGGTTGCACAGTCAAACTGAAAAAGAAAAACGACCAACGCTTTAGTCAATAAAAAAGCTACATAAATTCGGCCTTGAAAAGTTGTGAAAGCCATATGCCCACAAAAAGGGTACGCTTTCATTAATATAATTCATGAGCTGTATGAATGAACTGTAGGCATGTAGACATTTTTAATGTCACTTGTGTGGCAGTTTGAATAATGGACTTGGCTTTGTAACCAGATGCTTTGTGGCCATACAAACTGCTATGGACATTCAAACAGTTTGAACAAAAAATACTTTAACCACATTCAAAACCTGGCTTTACAGCTGCCAAGATTATGGTAGGAGGAAAAGAAAAAAGTTTAAAAACACATAGGTGGGATTGAACCCACATCCTTCGACGTATCGTGTCGACGCTCTAACTACTGAGCCATCGTGTGTTCATTCGCGTAGACGTCCCCCCTCTAGAAAACCTCTGCGTGGGGGTTTGAGGTCTTAGAGCAACGGCAACGACGGGAGGGGCGGAGGATGTGAAGGGACGGGGACGAGGAATAGGGACGCGAGGGACGGGTTGGACGGAAGGGACAAGATGTACGTACGGAGTAGATAGGAGTGACGGGAGGAACGGGAAAGCCGGGAGGGACGGGAGAGACGAGAAGGGATATCATATTTAATGTGTCTGCTTTTCCGGGTAGGACGCGACGCTGTCGGGTCCGCTTGTATGACATAAAATATAACTCACCAGCGTTGGTCAAATGCGAGTCGCCCCAGGGCCCATTTCGTCCTAATATCTCGTACAGGATGATGCCGAAGGAGTACACGTCCCCCCTCTGTGACCCCCTGCGCGGGGGGTTGGGGTCTCGGAGTAGTTCGGGTGCTCGCCACAGCATGCGACGCTCTTCACGCAAAGCATCCTCTTGATCTGCACAGCCACCTGGTACAGGCAATATTAAAATGTATGACAAATAAAGCGTAATGTAATCAAGTCCTCATCTCGTACAGGGTTGGCAGGTAAGACGGTTTATATTATAAACCAACTTATAAACCGTTTTTGACACGAATTGGCTATATATTTGTTTGCTTCCTATAAATTTAATGTTATTCTACAGATGCAGAAGTGGTATTCGAACTTACTTTGAAGCACATCCTAAACCTAGCTACATCGCGATAAAAAAAAAACAGAATGGCGGAAAACAAGATGGCCCCGATACAAAATGTAAAGTTGAATATCTCCAAAATTACAACAGTCAGGTGGATTCAGAGAAATATCGTAGGGGATAGTGTGGGAGACCTGTCCGTGATCATGAAATTCCTATATGGCCGCCATTTTTGCTAAAAAAAAAATGTGAAGTAGCCCAAAGGCCATAATAAGAACAGCTTTAAAGATAAGATAGGACCACTCAGCGAAACTTTATCATGTTGCTGTAACTCACACTCAAGTTCATTAATAGAAGTATACTAGGCCGTGTATGTAGATTCTAATCTAATATTTTAGATTAACTGACTTCTCCCGAACAGTCTCTCCTTGTTTCCCAGACTTACATTTCACCTACAACAGCAATTTTCAGATAACCCTGACATAATCCGTAATAGATACGTCTAGACACATTTTCACAAAAGAAAAGTTATCATATCAAGTACCTAATGTGAAACTATCTATTATGTAAGACGTTTCTAAGAGTTTTGGCTAATGACATGCTTTTTATTCTTCTTCTGTCGTGTGGGTTTCGAGTCGAATAAATAAATAAAATAAATATTGGTGTGTGAATAAAACGTTATTTCAGCGCTAGAAGGTAGATCCTATATCTCCTCAAGTTGAATCCACGTTCAACTCAAACATCGATAGTATCGATAGTACAACTTTAGCAATAGTATTGATAACCAGCGATACTATTAATAGTATCGTTTGTTGGAAAATGAGAAACAATTGATAGTATCGATACTATTGCTCTTCGATATTGCACAATCCTTGATGAATATTAAATACAGATTGGGTGGAATGCCCAGATACACGTATGTTGATAACAAAATACAAAGTAAGCACTATACAGAACACAAGCAACTATTTACGCAGTTTCAGGAATTTTGAAATACCTACCAATTTACAAAACAAGTAAATGCTAATCCTTTACTAATGAATGCATGTGTGAGAGCTTTGAATTAAATTTTGACTTACACGACCATTAAAAGGTAATCGCTCAAAGAGATGCGCAAAAATAATTAAAATAAAATATTCGAACATTAAGCTTAGCCATCTTCTATGTCCCTACAGCTTGCACTAAATCCATGGTAGACTATACGTCTACAGTAAGATAATTTTCGTTTGTATAATTTCTATTTTGAAATTAAAACTTTACTCAAATGTTTATTTTTAACTAAAGGGGGGTTAAGAAAAGGCAACAAAAAATAGAGGTGCATATTTTTTACTTGAAGAGAACTCGATCAACAATAGAACTTTTTCTAAGCACTTAGTAAATATCGGTCTGTAAAATTCTATTGTGGGACGTAATCAAAAGACGCATTTGCCGCTAGGCTAACTACCACGCGCCTTTGAATAATCTGTCTCGGACTTGGATAGTTCATCGAACTAAAAATTTTTTAAGAGAAAATATATTTTGCTTGCACAGAGGAATAGAAGATAAAAGATATAAATTGATTTTTAGAAACATACAGGGTGTTTAGCTGGTATAACGGCATTTTTAAAATTGTCTATCAAAATGTAGGTACTTACGCAATCAACAGTTTGAGAGAAAATTTGCTCGCAATTTTGATAAAAAATATTTTTATACACATTTCTGTTCTATGATTTATTTGTGTGTCCGAAGGGTTATAGGGGTGACTTTGCACACCGCAAGTGACAATTAGTAAATCTATCTGTGATGTCAAAGAGGAATAGAACGAAGCTACATGAATATTAAACTAAAGGATAGAGTTAAACATGGGCAGGTCACATTCAAAGAATAACTGACGAAAGATGGACTAAGGTAATAACTAACTGGTACCCGTTTGACAAGAGGCGCAGAAGAGGCAGACCTTTCAAAAGATGGAGTGACGACATCGTGAGTGTTGCGGGAAATCTGTGGTCAAGAACTGCCCAAAATAGAGCAGAATGGAAGAGTTTGGAGGAGGCTTTCACCGCTTAGTGCGGTCCTTACATTTAGAAATACATTTAAAAAAAAATACTAACATAGGTAGATTAAGATTTATTGAACTAACAAACATGAATTAAAAACCAATGTTATTTAAGCTATTTAGTAAGGAAATAAAGCTATCTTATCTTATCTTATCTGTGATGTGAAGTGGTCCCAGAATGCCCGAGGTCATCCAATATAGCGTTGTTTTTGTTGTGATTGTGCGTCACAACCAGGGCCCGTTATCAACAAGTTTGGTAAACAATTTGAAGGAATAATCCGTTAATTGTTATGTATGTACAACACTGTATTAATCCATTCAGCCGTTGGTAAGATACGAGGTAATAAATTATAAATAACAAAAATAACGGAGGACAGCGTACCAGAAACTCATAGGGATTGCTCAGTCAACGAAACTGAACAACTTTCACCAGGAAATTCTTTCAGGCAATTAAACAAAATACTTTCATATACAAAATTACAGCCTCGATCAGACAATATTTGTATGTAAACGTTTGTACAAGATACACGCGAAAAACATAACTTTTCCCTAGCAGTCGAGTAAAGAAACTTACTTTTTAAATTATGCAGTCCATAATCGGCGATCTGGAGCACCCAGCGGCTGTCGACCAAACAGTTGCTGGACGTGAGGTTCCCATGAGAGATCAGCGGGGAATCGTGCAGGTAGGTCAACCCTCGGAGCAGGTCTGCCACCAGGCTCGCTACGAACATGTCGTCCAGGTGGAGATCCCTGTAGAGAATCATATTTTGAACAAATAATGTTTACATAAAGTCACGCTTCTACAGTATCCTCGGTAGGCAGGCAGAGCCTTTTAGGCCTAGTTAAAGGCGTTGTCGCCACATCATGTAATATGGTTGCACACAGACGCAGTCTAGACTGTGTTTGTAAATCAATGAGCAACACAGATCTCTTGTATTTTTTTTAATTTTAGTTTTGCTCTCAGCCGGTACGGTTCCAGGCTTATGGACACTAAAAGCTTTTTTTGTTAATCAATAAAAAAAAAAAAAAACATGATCTTTAACGATCTGACTCAGTCTATAGACTATGGTTATATTTTTATAGTTTTAAGTCTTTATAATGACATGACGAAATGTATAAAATTTAATAAATAATTTATTAATATTTTTATTAAATATGATCTTTAAATCTTTAAACAAAATAGCAGTAGCACCAGCAATTGGTACTCATATTTTAAAAATAACTGTTCCGTAACCTCTCGTCTGTCACTGGGCCCGATTCGTAACCATCCCGGCTTAACTAAATCTCAACTAAAATTATTGCCATCCTGTTCTGTTCTCTCATGATAGAAAGTGACAGGTATGGACTTATATTAGTTATGTCACGTATTTTGTAGCCACGAATTGCTACCAATATAGCTCTGTAAAAATTGCTTTACCAACCTACAAGCTCAAAATTCCTTTTTCCATATGAAAATAGAAAACGAGAAATATTTCAATTTATTTTACACAGTATTTATTTAGGAATCTCTTTGATGAACAGAAATAAACCTGATACAATCTGAAGTGAGTGAGTAGGCAGAAATACCGGATCTATACATACGACATCGCTGTGGAAGCACTAAATGCGAAAGATAAGAGTCATACAGTCACATGTTCGTACAATTTACCTGAACTGAATCATACCGCAAGCAAAGAATAATAAATATTAGCTAACGCTAAAGAACGCGCAATCCCATCGCCGCGCTAAATTCTTATCTCACCACCCTGTGACGAAGGGCACAATCTGGGGTATGAAGTCAACTATTTAGTTTGCAGAAAGCATGCACACGCACACATTCAAACCTGTACAGTACGATGTTGCCCATGTAGTATAAAATCGAGTTTTTAGTTAGGAGCATAATTACTCAGTGGTTAGGAGTGTACACCCTGTGCCGCAAGCGGCAAGGTTACACTGATAAACTTCAGCCCTGTCCTGGCTTTTACAATATGCTCAGCATAAGCTCGCAATTCAGCAATGAAGCCTACAAATTATGTAATATATTACCTAAACTTGACTAACCTGTCTGCCAACACCCTGGCCAGCGACCCTCGTGAGCAGTACGCTGAGACGATGCACGCTGAGCCTGTCTCTACGCATACACCTACGATTGCGGTCAGGTTCTCGTGGCGCAGCTCACGTATCTAGGAATAGAAGAAACATTAAGGTGATTCCTACCGGCAAATGGTTGTTTTTAGAAGGATGTTTCTCCTAAACGAATCGATGGAAAATTTAAAAAAAATATACATCTAAGAAATTTGTTCATTGTCTACAATTGCAACATTTCAAAATATTTTAGTTCAAAATGCTAAAAAAACTGAAAATAAAGCTGTTTTTATCAGTAAATTTGATATTCTTTCTAAACTTTCACTGTTCCTTCGGGAAATTATCCGTATTATGGTTATCTAAAATTGGTGCACAGCATTTTTTTATCCGACGCTTAGTTTTTATGGAATTAGCTATTTTGTGCGTTTTGCGTATATTTTTGACGCGGCCACGGACGTAACAGCCACGCCGCCGTAGCGCGCGCTGATTTGAACGATGTTCTAAGGCATTACGGGCGATGGTTGCATATCTTGAAATCGACCTTCTTAACTGCCGTGGGCTTACGCCTTAATTGAAGTGCTTATGATGTAGTGGTGTGAACCTTGCAAGGGCTTCGGATCTAAAGTTTGTGGGTTAACTTAGCACCGCGCAAAGCCACGCGTGTCCCTGAAGGAGGCTAAGCCTCCTACATACATAAAGGATAAAAGGAGACTGCGTGGTAAGCTCCCGTGCCGTGCGAGGCTCAAGATTACTTAACTTAGCGCATGGAATAATAGATTGTCATTCTTTTGCAAGTTTAACATACACACATACATATATTCACGCCTAATCCCTAATGGGGTAGGCAGAGCGCAAACGACCTAATCAAAGGTCGTTCCGCCACGTCTGACAAGTTTTGAGGGTTATTCCAGATAGATCTGTATATTGCTGTAGTGACAGGTTGTCATGAAACCCTCGAATCCCTTAGCTGGTTTTTACAGCATGCCCGGGAGGAGATGCAGCTGGCACATTCTATGTTTTTCTATCACTCCAATTAAATTCTTTGAATTAAAATGAATATAAATCATTATTATTCAGGCTTAAATTACAGAACGTCGCAGCTAAATATTTTATGAAAGATTTCAATCAAATTGATAAATCAAAATTAATCTTGCAGTACTGAAAATTTCAATTTAAATTCGATGAAAGAACTGTTATCTAGATTTTTCAGCGAAGTCCGTTGATCCACTTGGATTTGAAAAGTACCATCGATGCGATCTAACCAATTTAATAAATTCTTTTATTTTTCTGCAAGTTCTATAATAATTTAATGAAAATTATTTAAAAATACAATTAGGTAGGTATATCTTAGGAAATTAAATATTGGAATCAAATTGTAATTAAATTAGAGAAAGTTTAATTAATATTGGATTAAAGGTAACCCTCTACTTCTGATAAGTAAATTAATACTAATTATTCAATTATTCCATTTATTAGAAGGGATACTTTAACAAGATGATTATTCAGTTAGGTCAACGGAAAGGGCTATGCTCGGAGTTGCCCTTCGTGATCAAATTAGGGGTCGTATTTATAAAACGATCTCAAGATTGAGAGCAATATTAAGTATGGATTTGACAGGCCGTTTTGTACTGAACTGACATTTCTGATACAAACTCAAACTCGCTGTCACTCTTGAGAGCTGATTATAAATACGGGCCTAGAATTGAGTAGATATTCAGAAGGGAACGAAGGTCACCGAGATAGCAGAGAGAGTATTTACGCCCGTAAATTCCTACTGTAGCCACTATCTTCAAACATGAAAGGTACCGTAGAGGGATATACCTATACTATTATATACATACAGACATACATACATAAAATCACGCCTTTATCCCTAATGGGGTAGGCAGAGCAAAAACGACCTAAACATAGGTTATTCCGCTACGTCTGACAAGTTTCGAGGGCTACTATTAGATAGGGTGTAAAAAAAGTACCTACTAACTAAAAACCGCATTTGTTCTACTTCTTCTTAGCGAGTGGATTTTCGAGTCGAACAACGACCCGATAAACCCTGGTGTCAGAGTTTTCAAACCGCCTAGTAGCACAGCTAAAGGCCTCTGACATGGTTTCAGTAACGACCACTATCAAAGACAGCGACCGGGACCTAAACACTAATGACACTAAACAACTCGGTTGAATTTTTTATTTGTTGTTTCTCATACTTGAAACTTCCTCAAAGCACAGATATAAATAATGCCTTTTTTATACAAAAATGCTCTAATCTAAAAGTATGCAGAATGCAATTTCTTTTTCACTTTGCACAGTTGTTTATCATCCCGAGTAGAACTTGTGGTTTAAAGGAACACAGTACTCATAGTATTTTTATCTCACGACTGCCGCTCGGCCATACATGTGGTTGTGCGCCCTTGCGTGCGTAATTACAGATTTACTATGGCAAAAAAAAAAAAAAAATGGCGAACTCACGCAATAAAGTAAGACAATGCGCGTATAGGTACATTTAGGGTCGTTTTTATAATCAGCTCTCAAGAGTGACAGCGAATTTGTCATTTCAGTACAAAACGACCTGTCAAATCCAAACTTATTATTGCTCTCTATCTTGAGATCGCTTTATAAATACGAGCCTTACACACACAAGTATGGCAAAGCGGCAGTTGTGAGATAAAACCACTATACTTTTTACGCCTTGTGTTTCTTACCTGCTTCAACTCTTTCCGGATGGCTCTAGTGACGTCAATGCTCTTCTTCTGCAGCCGTTTGATGGCGACGATGTTGCCGCGATACAACGCGACCGTGGTGTGAGCACGCCTGGCCTCCATGTCTTGAGGGATAGACGTCTGAAAACAAACGTTTCTATCAGTCAATGGTGTCGATTCGTATGCGCACAAAATCACTAAATCTCTTAGAGCAACACGGCCTTCCGGGCGAGCGGAAGGCCGCGAGCGGAAGGCCGTGTTGCTCTAAGCTAAATCTTGACTAAAATGTTCACCTGTCATTGTCTATATTGAGAGAACAGAAAAGGCAACAATTTTGTTTAGTTAAGGATCGTAACCATTAAAAATTTTAAGTTTTCTTGTTTTTTCATATTTATAGCCTTTTACTATACGTCAGTCCATCAATTTCGGAGTAGCAGGATGCAATACACAGGAGGTCTAATAACCTTCGTAGCGGAAGTTGTTCAGAGTTTAAACAGAACTGGTACAATATTAGTTTAGTTGTTCGCGGGCAGAATATATTAGGCTCTAATGTATTCAAACCGACTGGCGATGGGGTATTCTCCTCTATCAAGTGTGTTATTTTCAGTTATTTTCATAAAAATGGGAATTTACTTCTATTTTACCGAAAAACACATGAGAATTATTAGTGTTTAAATTAAACTAGATAGTTTTATTAACCTTGTGATCGCCCCCATTGGAGCCATACGTCGAAATATACGTCAAGTCCTTAGCTTCAATCCTCCACAGCACAGACGCCAGTTTCTGTTCGTATCTATAATGCCGCACGAGCAAAGCAGCAGCTAATATCGCTGCAGCAGCGACTGCAGCCGCTGCGGAGATGACTCCAGGGTCGTGGGGTAAGGAGCACTTGACGCCGTCGAAGCCGCAAGCTGGTTCTGCTGCGGGGGGCTTCCCGCCGATCCAGGAGATGGAGGTGCCGCCGACTAACTCCTATAGAATGAGACAGGAATTAATAATGAATGGCATGTAAATTTTCAGAATGGCGTAAAAAAGAAGACGCCAATGTCCTACTAGATATAGATAAAATAGTGTACCTAAGTAATTCTTTTAACCTTGTTAAATTGTTGTTGTTTAGCTTTAGAAATCCAGAATTAAACCCATTTAAATTGTAAGTTTAAAAAGATTTACCAAGAATACGATAAATTATGTTTACTTAGAATATTCAATCACTTATTTCTTCATAAATAAGAATTCAACGAATTCTAGGATATTACAATCCATGAAAATGCGATAACATTTAACTTTCTAGGGAATATTTGAGTAAACTACTTATTCAGATGTTTATTTGCAGGTAATCTCAGAACCCATTACTGTTCAATTTAATTCTTAATTAATGGCTTTTGTGTTGTCACAATTCTGCCAATGTCACGTAAATTATTGATAAATTATATAAGGGAGAGTCTAATATTGAGACACGTGAAGTCTAAGATACCCTTCTCCTTCAAGAGAAAGGTACAGATTCCTATTACTGTGGTAAAAGCAAATACTTGCAGTACAGGTAGAATGGAAGAAAATCACAGTGTAGGTAGTCAACAAATACTTACAGGTAGAATGGTAGAGCTGTCAGCGTATCTGAAGGTAGCTACAGGCTGAGCACTCCAGCCAACCGCAGCCGAGGAGTCAGGCATCAGGCCAATCACAGTGAAGTTGCCTTCAGCATCGCCTGACTTGTCCATGTTCACCTGATAACAAAACAATCTATAATCAAATTCTTGGTTATTTATGAATTAGGCAATTTTTTTTTAGGAAATAAAATACATATCAGAAGGAAATCTTACACCCTTTATTACCTAGGTTGTATGGTACCTTTTATAGCGCCATATTATTGACCGTCAAACAGAGACGAAGGAATTTTTCTGAGTCCTTCATACAAAAACTTCCTAATTCATAATTCGTTCGTTCATAATTTATTCATAATTGACTGGGGTATTTGATATTTGGTGTCAGTTGTAATTTTCAAGTTGAGTTATCATAACGATATCAAACCAACTGGGTTTGGTTGTATCCAGGAGCGACGCTTTTCAAAGGTTTGATCTCATTGCTCGAAAGTTAAATTGTTTTGTGTTATATCTGTAGGTACCTATAAATAGGCTGGTACTGAGTTACACTTAGCAAACCAGGTTCGTTGCTATGCTCAGTCAAACCTACTTTGCTGGTTTGCGAACATACAACACTTTATTCATATACCTACAATACAAAAACCAACCTAGCAAAAGCATAATCTATAGTGTTTCCAACTCGGTGCTAGAAAAAACTACATCAAAGTTTCATGTCTTTATAATCAAAAACACATTTCCAAAATAAAACATACGTGTTGGCAAATTAGTTAAGTTACTAAATCTACTATTTCAATATGTTGTTATATCTAATAGCTAAAACTTATTTTAGAAACAAGATTTTCGATTAAAAGACATGAAACTTTGACGTAGTTTTTTCTAGCACCGAGTTGGAAATACTTATAGGATTGGGTATGGTTTCCCTTCTGGATTGCGGAAGTAAGATGAAGGTCACTCTGTATAAAAACTAGTATCCTCATTCAATACCCTAGATTAGGTAGTGGACCCCGTGAAATACGGAAGAGGCTAGGGAGATGATAAACAACATAATCAAACTCAGCCAGTGTTATCTAGAATACCAGGAAACAAAGCAGAACTAGGACAATATTCCTGACCTATTCTAGGAATAAATGGTATCTAATTCACAATACCACTCTAACAATGACAAACAAGCCGGTATTGCTTTAAGCTTTGTATTCTATGTGGATGACCTGTTTCTACGCGCTGCGGCCTCGATCGGTCAGTGATCTGTTAGAGTTTATGCCTGATACTAGTGCCACTTTTGCACCACATCCGCGTCTGATGATAAAAATAACTTCTCTAGTCTTCTACGTTTGATTTCCATGGTTGATTTTTGATGTTGAATTAAAATAAGATCGAATATAATGGGTAAATATCACAAAATAAGACTGGTTTTTATAATTTTAAATTATCTACTTATCTCACACAGAACTAACAGAAGTATATACTGGGATGTGGGGACGGCTGACTGCAAAACTGTTCCTTATACCTCGTTTATCCTTGACGTTATTCCGTTGAGTGAGTTACTCCTACCAGTTTGCGGGAAGCTGTCCCTCACACCCAGTATAGATTTTTCGACATACAGCACTGTACACTAGCTGAAAAAGTAAAGTAAAAAAAGTGACTCGATATCGCTGCGTCAAATTCTGGATGTAACGCTGTCGAGCACTCAAATCACTTTCATCGGACGCATCTACACTCATGCACTTTCATTTTCGCACTTTTCGCTATTTTGCCACCTTTGATCCTAGTTCAGGCAGGCCTGGCGCACTCCGGCCGGTAAGCATGAAGCTACAAGTACTTGCACCGCCCCACGCGTGGGGCTTAGTTCAGTAGGCTGTCGCGCGTCGCTCGATTCGTACTGTATATTCCGCACACGCACGCGTATCGCAGTCGCCTTGTTAAAGTTATCGCGCCAAGTTTTAGTTTATAATTAAATGATTTAATTAATCTGTATGGTAGTTTTTTAGACTCTTTCGATAAATTTAATAATATAAGTAGGTTAGGTGCTTGTACCTACTTACTTGACAACTAAAGTATACCTATAAGTAAACGGCCTCCGTGGTTTGAGCTATGGGCTTTCGACCCGGAGGTCCTGGGTTCGATTCCCGGCGGGAACATTTGGGAACTAAAAACTAGTCCCGCGCAGTTGGCCGATCTCACCGAAAATCGATTGGATTATACCTAGGTAGAATACATAAATTATTCCTGTGATATGATACCTATTTCACCTACCAGACAATTTCCGTTACGTCACCAAAAGTCGCTAGTCGCAAGGTCGCAACCCTAAAGCGTGCGAGTGAGCGAGCTGTTTGAGACTTTCAAAGAAATAATAACTCTCGCGCGTAGCTATTCGGCACATTTTTGCTTGCATGCGCGATCGATAGGTTATTATAAAAGTAGGTATTGATGCGCTTGCGAACGGAATTGGACTTTATTCTCGGGCGTAAAGATTTATTTTTGTTACGATGTGGTTTTAGAGTGCGTCTTCTGTACCCTAGTACTATTATATATTATGTGGTTCAGGCAGAGGTGATAGTATACAAGGGCAACTACAGTAGAGCGAGATTGAGCGAATTGAGCGAGATCGAGCGAGATTGAGCGAGATCGAATTCGTCATTCTCACACAGTGATTGAAACTTGTGACACTCTAAGGCCCGTATTTATAAATCGACCTCAAGATTGAGAGCAATATTAAGAGTGGATTTGGCAGGTCGTTTTGTACTGAAATGACATTTCTGATTCAAACTCAAACTCGCTGTCACTCTTGAGAGCTGATCATAAATACGGGCCTAAGTATAGATGAGATAACTCTACCAACGTCAAAAAATGTACCTAGATAATATTCTTAGATCAAATATAGTAGGTACAAATAAAATACAAATACAAATCATTTATTTCATAATCAATAATTATTACAATAAATACAATGCATTACCCAATGCCACTTCACCAAAATGTCCAGACATTCTCATCTCCACTGTGTTATATCGCACGCTAATAACACTTAAAAAGTCTGTTAAAAAAAGTGTATGAGTGATAATAGGCTCACAGCATAACAACACTGTGAAAATTATTTTAGGGCAAAACTGAAAAATATTATGAGGATAAATATAAAATTTTGACCCGTAATTCATTTATTCTAGGTTCACACGAGTCAATTTTGGCAGCACGAGGAGGCAGCATAGATTATATCATGTTATTTATGATATACATTTACGCTTGGAGGGAAGCGAAGTAGATTTTGGTAACTTTTGAAAGTGATAAATCATAAATATGTAAGTAATAGGGCGGGAGATTTCAAATAGTCGAGATATCTAAAGTTCTGTCGGAGGAAAGCGTCTGATAAACTAAATTGTGAGTTTTTATGCTCCCAAATTATATTTTTCTTAATCTCTCTAGAAGTCTGCCTAACTCAGTCAACCATTATGTTAATAAATCGAGAAATACACACGAAAATCTAGAGTTTTATATGAGTTTCTGTAAAAGGAAATCTTAACGGTTTAATAATAAAGACTTGGTTTAAACTTAAACATTACTCTTTCAGTTCTTGGAGAGTTTGAAAGTGAGGTAAAGAACCTAATTAAATAAAACTAGGAAAGAACGAGAAAATGGACCTGGCCAATATTCCTGGCACCTGGCACTCTGACTGCCGCCACCTCTTTTTTTCATCAAGTAACTAGTTGAGCTCACAAGTCTCACCAACAAGATTCATAAAAATCTGGTACTTAAAGTAATAAACCGTTTGTCGGTAGAAGACCAGCTCGCATGTCGCATGGCCACTGTGGCTGCCCAACAAGCCCACAGGATTACCGCATCGTAGAGAAGATTATTATATCTTGTGACTATGGTCAAGACAAAATGTCAAAACACTGTCAAGACTCTAAGTCAAGACTCTATGACAAGACACTATGTCAAAACACTATGTCAAGATATTATATCCACAGATTATATCAATAAACAAGACTCACATCAAATCCTTGGACAGATCTATAGGTAGTGGGACGCAGGAGGCCCATCAATGCTGCCCCGTCTGTCGGTGGAAGACCAGCTCGCATGGCCACCGTGGCTGCACAAGCCCACAGGCTTACCGCATCGTAGAGAAGATTATTATATCTTTTGACTATGGTCAAGACTATATGTCAAAACACTGTCAAGACTCTATGACAATGTCAAAACACTACGCAAGATAAGGATGAATTTAAAAACAACAACAACAACAACAACTATGTCAAGATATTATAGCCACAGATTATATCAATAAACAAGACTCACATCAAATCCTTGGACAGATCTATAGGTAGTGGGACGCAGGAGGCCCATCAATGCTGCCCCGTCTGTCGGTGGAAGACCAGCGCGCATGGCCACCGTGGCTGCTCGGGCCCAAAGGATCACCGCGTCGTAAAGATGAGCTGCTTCTATGGGGACCTGGGGAAAAGAACTTGGATAAAACAATGTCAGGCTGAAAATCATATACTTATAATCAAAGTTTGACATAACGCATTTTTCAAGTAGGTATTACTTTTTTTTTGTATAAGGAAATTAATATGCACCTTTCACAAGTCGACCATCCTTTGATTTGGATATGATTTCGATTAGTTTTTCGTTTGTAGCATTCGAAAAGAAATTGTATCATCATAAAAGTGACGCTCAATAGTCACCGCTGGTATGACGTGAGCCCAGCCCATAGCTTAGTGAAACATAATTTATAATATTCACTTATACTACCTATATACAATACACACAAGTTTATTAGTAGTTTATGAACATATTGAATATTAGACTCTAAATATACACAAAGGTATATTGTAAACATTGTAGTATTAATAGATAGATGCTATAAGCATTAACAGGATATTGTTGGTAAAAATAAATTAATAATAGAGCCCGATATAGAGATATTTTACTTCGGTGGGCACGTTAAGCCGTCGGTCCCGGTCGCTGTCTTCGATAGTTGTCGTTACACAAACCATGTCAGAGGTCTATTAGCTGTGCCATTTGGCGGTTTAAAATCTCTGAAACCAGGGTTCATCAGGTCAACTGACTCGAAACCGAAACCCACACGACAAAAAGAAAGACTCTACTTCCTCGAAGGACCATGGTGTTCACTCAATCAACTTGACCTTGGGCTTTAAATTACATGAATCTCAGTAAATAAGCTCATTTAAATTCATACCGAATAATCCCAAGACATAATGCGCTGGAATTCTCAGAATCTTTTTAAATGAAAGCCCAAATGAATTTATACAATCTGTGTACACAGAATTCAGTCGTTAACATCTGATAAATTATTCATGTCGCCATCTTTGGAAATGTTTACGATGATTAATGAGCTAGGAGCCCTTTTGAAAAGACGCTGTATCTATGAGTCTAACAGATTCTTGCGTGCTATTGTGCAATGTATAGGATGTAACATAAAGGGTATATATGCATTTATGCGCCCTGATGGATGTGAATCTGCCTGTGAATCTGCCTGTGGATCTGAACAACTTTTCCCAAGGATCATAGGTCGCAAAAAAATAATTTGACTTCCCGTACTAAATGTGTTTGATGTATTTTGTATGGGAGCCATGGGAGGACAAACATTTTGATTCGTTACTTTGTGAAAATCGCTAAATTTTGTTGCATGAGCAACTCTTTTCAGGTTTTGGGATACCATCTCTTACACCCTGTATTATAGCCCCATAAGATCACTTACATTTTTGTCATTATCTACCGGGTGTGGACCTACCCATGAAAGTGATAGAGTAGGTACACACAAAATGACCCGAGCCGCTGATACAATTTGTATGGGAGATCCAATATTTTTTTAATATTTCGACCCATGTTTCTTGGGGAAAGTTGTTCGATTTCATGGTTCACACCCTAATGTTCGGTCAGCTACTTTTTTTTTACTCCCTGTATATTTTTTGTTTTACCGTTGAAGTAATAAGTGCGTTTGATGTCGTTATTTAACGTAATAGCTTACGATCTCTCCAGGGAAATTGTAGTAAGGGACACACCTTGAAAGTCAACGACCGTTAGTTTAGAAGGAAAAGGTCAATGTTACATCACAGCAAACTAATTTACGTGGTCATTACTTCATTAATTACAGTGTCTTTTTCTCGGGGGGGTGAATGAAAAAAAAGTGGAGGTCGTGTGTCTGACGCCCGCCCGGAGTGCTTTTGTTTCTTGTACTGGCTATCCTGAGACAGATTAATTATATTTCAGTACGGGTCATACTTATAGCACTAGGCTAAGTTTTTAGAGCGTTTATCGCAGATCTCGGTTGCACTTGTAGTACGACTGGCAAACGTCACTGTCTTTTTCCAATGGTCGATGTGCAATATTTATGCCCCCTTACTGGCACCAGGCATAAGTAATTTCAATTAATTCGTCATGTCATGAAAATACCAAATAAAACCCTTTTTCGCATTCATTTAATACGCTTATCCTAAATAAATATTATGTCGCGAATTTTTTTTGTAAAATGTAAACTGTTACGACTCAAAAGTTTGTTCAGGATTTCGAAGCCTGTCTATTATCGTAAAGTTAATATAAGTGTCAGAAGTTCAATAAAATACTTGGACGGATTTTGATTAAAAAAGTTTCATTCGAACTGAAAGTTTAATAGAAATGATTTCTTAAATGATGTTTTTGTAGGGAACTAGGGCAATAGAGGTATTTAAAATTTTGTTTTTTTTCACTAACTTAAAGCAAAGTTCATTTGTTTTGATAAAAGTTGGTAGGTATACAAGTTTCAGACTAAATCACAATTTCAGGCCTGGAACTATTAGGTCTGATAAGAACCTTCTGAACCAAATTCTGACTGGAGTTAATTTATTATTCTCTCTTTCTATATTCGTACCTATTAGGCAATTCATCAGGCATAATGAAATCCCTAAATTTATACTTGTTAGGTTAGACGGTATCACAGAATAAATAGTACCTTTACGGTATTTAACTTCCCTTGAGTAAATCTGGAGGCACGGAGTGCCTCCGCCAAGTCGAGCTAGCGGGCACGGCCGTAACATCCTTTTCTCGAAACCACTTCAGAGCACTTTTGACCCCCTGATATTTTAGAACTCATAAAACGCAGAGGCTCAAATTCATAACATGTAGCGAGCTCGTGAATGTCAGCGAATCTTCAAAATTTCAAGTATGTATGTCTTATAGTTCAAAAGTTATAAGCCCACAAAGATTCCCGATTTCGTACCTAATGTAGGTAGGGATGTAGGGAGGTACTCATTCATCAAATGTTCTGGCACTTCCAACTGTTCTAGAATCTTGAAATTCATAACATAGTTAGAAACAAGTATACATACACAGGGAAAATTATAAAAATAAAAATCACGTTTAGATTTTATTTTATTAGATAAAAACTAAAAACAAGGTTTATTTGCGGTTCTAAAACAAGATTTGTATGGAAGTACCATAAAAAATGTTTTTTCCGAACACTAAATGTAAGTTTGTGAAAAAAAACAAAATTTTAAATACCTCTATTGCCCTAGTTCCCTACAAAAACATCATTTAAGAAATCATTTCTATTAAACTTTCAGTTCGAATGAAACTTTTTTAATCAAAATCCGTCCAAGTATTTTATTGAACTTCTGACACTTATATTAACTTTACGATAATAGACAGGCTTCGAAATCCTGAACAAACTTTGAGTCGTAACAGTTTACATTTTACAAAAAAAATTCGCGACATAATATTTATTTAGGATAAGCGTATTAAATGAATGCGAAAAAGGGTTTTATTTGGTATTTTCATGACATGACGAATTAATTGAAATTACTTATGCCTGGTGCCAGTAAGGGGGCATAAATATTGCACATCGACCATTGGAAAAAGACAGTGACGTTTGCCAGTCGTACTACAAGTGCAACCGAGATCTGCGATAACGCTCTAAAAACTTAGCCTAGTGCTATAAGTATGACCCGTACTGAAATATAATTAATCTGTCTCAGGATAGCCAGTACAAGAAACAAAAGCACTCCGGCGGGGCGTCAGACACACGACCTCCACTTTTTTTTCATTCACCCCCCGAGAAAAAGACACTGTAATTAATGAAGTAATGACCACGTAAATTAGTTTGCTGTGATGTAACATTGACCTTTTCCTTCTAAACTAACGGTCGTTGACTTTCAAGGTGTGTCCTTACTACAATTTCCCTGGAGAGATCGTAAGCTATTACGTTAAATAACGACATCAAACGCACTTATTACTTCAACGGTAAAACAAAAAATATACAGGGAGTAAAAAAAAGTAGCTGACCGAACATTAGGGTGTGAACCATGAAATCGAACAACTTTCCCCAAGAAACATGGGTCGAAATATTAAAAAAATATTGGATCTCCCATACAAATTGTATCAGCGGCTCGGGTCATTTTGTGTGTACCTACTCTATCACTTTCATGGGTAGGTCCACACCCGGTAGATAATGACAAAAATGTAAGTGATCTTATGGGGCTATAATACAGGGTGTAAGAGATGGTATCCCAAAACCTGAAAAGAGTTGCTCATGCAACAAAATTTAGCGATTTTCACAAAGTAACGAATCAAAATGTTTGTCCTCCCATGGCTCCCATACAAAATACATCAAACACATTTAGTACGGGAAGTCAAATTATTTTTTGCGACCTATGATCCTTGGGAAAAGTTGTTCAGATCCACAGGCAGATTCACAGGCAGATTCACATCCATCAGGGCGCATAAATGCATATATACCCTTTATGTTACATCCTATACATTGCACAATAGCACGCAAGAATCTGTTAGACTCATAGATACAGCGTCTTTTCAAAAGGGCTCCTAGCTCATTAATCATCGTAAACATTTCCAAAGATGGCGACATGAATAATTTATCAGATGTTAACGACTGAATTCTGTGTACACAGATTGTATAAATTCATTTGGGCTTTCATTTAAAAAGATTCTGAGAATTCCAGCGCATTATGTCTTGGGATTATTCGGTATGAATTTAAATGAGCTTATTTACTGAGATTCATGTAATTTAAAGCCCAAGGTCAAGTTGATTGAGTGAACACCATGGTCCTTCGAGGAAGTAGAGTCTTTCTTTTTGTCGTGTGGGTTTCGGTTTCGAGTCAGTTGACCTGATGAACCCTGGTTTCAGAGATTTTAAACCGCCAAATGGCACAGCTAATAGACCTCTGACATGGTTTGTGTAACGACAACTATCGAAGACAGCGACCGGGACCGACGGCTTAACGTGCCCACCGAAGTAAAATATCTCTATATCGGGCTCTATTATTAATTTATTTTTACCAACAATATCCTGTTAATGCTTATAGCATCTATCTATTAATACTACAATGTTTACAATATACCTTTGTGTATATTTAGAGTCTAATATTCAATATGTTCATAAACTACTAATAAACTTGTGTGTATTGTATATAGGTAGTATAAGTGAATATTATAAATTATGTTTCACTAAGCTATGGGCTGGGCTCACGTCATACCAGCGGTGACTATTGAGCGTCACTTTTATGATGATACAATTTCTTTTCGAATGCTACAAACGAAAAACTAATCGAAATCATATCCAAATCAAAGGATGGTCGACTTGTGAAAGGTGCATATTAATTTCCTTATACAAAAAAAAAGTAATACCTACTTGAAAAATGCGTTATGTCAAACTTTGATTATAAGTATATGATTTTCAGCCTGACATTGTTTTATCCAAGTTCTTTTCCCCAGGTCCCCATAGAAGCAGCTCATCTTTACGACGCGGTGATCCTTTGGGCCCGAGCAGCCACGGTGGCCATGCGCGCTGGTCTTCCACCGACAGACGGGGCAGCATTGATGGGCCTCCTGCGTCCCACTACCTATAGATCTGTCCAAGGATTTGATGTGAGTCTTGTTTATTGATATAATCTGTGGCTATAATATCTTGACATAGTTGTTGTTGTTGTTGTTGTTTTTAAATTCATCCTTATCTTGCGTAGTGTTTTGACATTGTCATAGAGTCTTGACAGTGTTTTGACATATAGTCTTGACCATAGTCAAAAGATATAATAATCTTCTCTACGATGCGGTAAGCCTGTGGGCTTGTGCAGCCACGGTGGCCATGCGAGCTGGTCTTCCACCGACAGACGGGGCAGCATTGATGGGCCTCCTGCGTCCCACTACCTATAGATCTGTCCAAGGATTTGATGTGAGTCTTGTTTATTGATATAATCTGTGGATATAATATCTTGACATAGTGTTTTGACATAGTGTCTTGTCATAGAGTCTTGACTTAGAGTCTTGACAGTGTTTTGACATTTTGTCTTGACCATAGTCACAAGATATAATAATCTTCTCTACGATGCGGTAATCCTGTGGGCTTGTTGGGCAGCCACAGTGGCCATGCGACATGCGAGCTGGTCTTCTACCGACAAACGGTTTATTACTTTAAGTACCAGATTTTTATGAATCTTGTTGGTGAGACTTGTGAGCTCAACTAGTTACTTGATGAAAAAAAGAGGTGGCGGCAGTCAGAGTGCCAGGTGCCAGGAATATTGGCCAGGTCCATTTTCTCGTTCTTTCCTAGTTTTATTTAATTAGGTTCTTTACCTCACTTTCAAACTCTCCAAGAACTGAAAGAGTAATGTTTAAGTTTAAACCAAGTCTTTATTATTAAACCGTTAAGATTTCCTTTTACAGAAACTCATATAAAACTCTAGATTTTCGTGTGTATTTCTCGATTTATTAACATAATGGTTGACTGAGTTAGGCAGACTTCTAGAGAGATTAAGAAAAATATAATTTGGGAGCATAAAAACTCACAATTTAGTTTATCAGACGCTTTCCTCCGACAGAACTTTAGATATCTCGACTATTTGAAATCTCCCGCCCTATTACTTACATATTTATGATTTATCACTTTCAAAAGTTACCAAAATCTACTTCGCTTCCCTCCAAGCGTAAATGTATATCATAAATAACATGATATAATCTATGCTGCCTCCTCGTGCTGCCAAAATTGACTCGTGTGAACCTAGAATAAATGAATTACGGTCAAAATTTTATTTTATCCTCATAATATTTTTCAGTTTTGCCCTAAAATAATTTTCACAGTGTTGTTATGCTGTGAGCCTATTATCACTCATACACTTTTTTTAACAGACTTTTTAAGTGTTATTAGCG
>JARACY010000875.1:0-72692 GCA_029255725.1 Scrobipalpa atriplicella
TATGCCGCGCCGCTGTTTATAATCCCCAGAAACACTCAATAAAGGCGTTTCATATTTTTTATTCGGCCCGTGTGAGGCATTCCCTTTTATGTCATTTTCCCACTCACCTTTGAACCTGACAAATGAATAAAACAAGAGCCTGCTCGTAATCAACTCTCAAACAAACAAGTTTCAAACTTTAAACTTCTTGTGAGTTGAGAAGTTTCACAGTAGTTAGTTCAAAAGAATATCGAATGGTAATTACTCTGGGGAATATTTAATCTAGTTTTGACATTACCGAAATTGTAACAAGCCTAGATCGAACTTTGTTTCTTCTTTTTCCATCTAGTGGGTTCTCAAGTCGAAGGACGTTCCTAACTTTATTAGATAACAGTTTACTGTCCTACTTAATAGGAGCAAACAAAATACCTATGTTTATATATAGATTTGTATCAGCAGTCAGTAGGTATTAAAACATTCAGTTTAGTCTTATGCGAATCTATGTAAATAACTCTGTATTAATTTTCACGATAATATGTGTTATATTTCTTTAATAATTATCTAATAAGTAGCATGATAGTAGAAAGCCGGTGTGAGTCGTAGATGACAAGATATTTTAGGTCTTTTGTTGTGTCGGTCCCAAAAGAAAGCGTAGGCGAGTGACAAAAGGAATATTTTTACAGGGAGACGTATTTAGTTAGGCGCTATAGCGACACCCGGTGGATTGCCTGAAATACATTATTAAATTAGTCATATTTTTGCACAAATAATATTATTTGGATTTATGTTATGTTATAGATATTCCTATTGGGTCCCTGTTGCCTGATACATGATAGTATAATCATGTATTTTTATCTAACCGGGTAGACTCGTTTACCTACGTGGATTTTGAGTGGCATTTTGTGAAAGTTTTTTGTTGCTATACCTAATATACTATATACCTATATCGAAATCCACTGGTCTCTTTAAGGTCCCTCTACTTACTACACAAACGTCTTTGTGTCAATACGCTTTGATATTACCTACCTATTTTATTTGAACAATAATTAACATTGTTCTTATGTACACGTGCTGGGCTGGAGGCGATGAAAACTAAATAATGCACCATCAGCTTCTCGTAAATCTTAGTAGAGGGACCTTAAAGAGACCAGTGGATTTCGATATAGGTATATAGTATATTAGGTATAGCAACAAAAAACTTTCACAAAATGCCACTCAAAATCCACGTAGGTAAACGAGTCTACCCGGTTAGATAAAAATACATGAGTTATACTATCATGTATCAGGCAACAGGGACCCAATAGGAATATCTATAACATAACATAAATCCAAATAATATTATTTGTGCAAAAATATGACTAATTTAATAATGTATTTCAGGCAATCCACCGGGTGTCGCTATAGCGCCTAACTAAATACGTCTCCCTGTAAAAATATTCCTTTGTCACTCGCCTACGCTTTCTTTTGGGACCGACACAACAAAAGACCTAAAATATCTTGTCATCTACGACTCACACCGGCTTTCTACTATCATGCTACTTATTAGATAATTATTAAAGAAATATAACACATATTATCGTGAAAATTAATACAGAGTTATTTACATAGATTCGCATAAGACTAAACTGAATGTTTTAATACCTACTGACTGCTGATACAAATCTATATATAAACATAGGTATTTTGTTTGCTCCTTATTAAGTAGGACAGTAAACTGTTATCTAATAAAGTTAGGAACGTCCTTCGACTTGAGAACCCACTAGATGGAAAAAGAAGAAACAAAGTTCGATCTAGGCTTGTTACAATTTCGGTAATGTCAAAACTAGATTAAATATTCCCCAGAGTAATTACCATTCGATATTCTTTTGAACTAACTACTGTGAAACTTCTCAACTCACAAGAAGTTTAAAGTTTGAAACTTGTTTGTTTGAGAGTTGATTACGAGCAGGCTCTTGTTTTATTCATTTGTCAGGTTCAAAGGTGAGTGGGAAAATGACATAAAAGGGAATGCCTCACACGGGCCGAATAAAAAATATGAAACGCCTTTATTGAGTGTTTCTGGGGATTATAAACAGCGGCGCGGCATAAGCGGTTTTACCTTGTAAATATATTAGCTAGGGGATTTGTCGCGCGCGGATATTAATCCTTTGAAGAATTTAAAATACTTTCATCACGAAGCCTTTCATTATTTTTTTGTGAAAAATGAAAAGGTCAATTGAACCAATTTGTCGATGCTGCATATCTCTTCTATCTATCTATCTATATCAGCCCACATCTACCCACTGCTGAGTATAGGCCTCTTCTTATATCTCTTCGATCATGCCAATTAGTTTGGATGCTACAGGAATATGACCTTTGAAATGTCAACTTTTTCTGTGGTCAAAAGATGTTTCTAGTTTACTATTTTATTTGTATCTAAAAGATACTATGCTGTCATAAGTATTTGACAACATATAGGTAGACGGCTAAAACAGTTTAAACACAGGTAGAAATGTCAAATCTTACCGGGAAGCACCAATATGCGTAGAGTTATCGAGTCTGTCGGTTCATGAAAGCTGCTGGCAAGCTGTCGGAGGAGCCGAAACCCAGTTTGGCACATATTTACTTGGGGAAAGTTTCACGCCGTCGCGGAGTGTTCCACCTATATGTTTGTATATAGTCGACTATCGCGCTCAGCGTTTGATCGATGAGCTCGCACAGTTGCTACGATACATTACATGCGAAAAATTCGTTGCCGCCCTCAGTCGACTTCCAACTTTATTAAATGCGGACCTTTTCCTAATGATATAACAGTCGCTAATTCTTACAAAGTCGCTAACGTTATTAACTTTAATACCTTAAATTGCCCCTTGCCTTTCGGCAATCAGGTAGGCGGGCTTGACGCGAATGCGCAGGTACAGGCCCTTGGGAGGAAATGGTGATATTTTATTCCACCCAAAGGACTATTTTAGAACGCACCGACGAATTGAAAGTATAATAAAATTTTCTCTACTGCGTCGTAAATCTTTTTGGGGTCGTTTATGTCCAGCAGTTTGTTTTCACCAGCCACCGTTTGATAATGAAATTGATTTTGTGTGCAGATACTTCTCTTTAACTAATTTAAGAGATATTTTATCGTATTCTGTTCCTTCTGGGAACTTTGTCATGTGCCCCAAAATAATCTTTAAATGAGAAATCTTTTCGTAATTTTACTTCTTGTGTAGGTTTCTTAGAAATTTCTTTAATACAAATTATGGTAGGTATATTGTATTCAATATCTGTTATTTAATTTCTACGATAAATCATTTCTATATTTACTTACAATATACCAAGCAGAAAAAAATACTTACCTACCGAAGATAAGTATTTGCCCTCTGGCGCGGAAAAATGTTTCATCTCAAAATTATTCTTCATTCCTGTCAATGTTTCCGTTCACACCAGAAATCTTCATATTTCCTACAACAACGTAATTGAAAATTGTGTTCTAGAAGGCTATATGGGCATAACTCGTTTACGATCTCATTAAAACAGTAATTAGAATTCCTTTTTAAAAATAAGTAATATTGTTTGCGGTGAAAACTATTTTCCAGGGACCAGAGACCAGCCTTTTAGATTAGAAAAAAATATTTAAAGAACACTTGTCCCCGCAGAATGTTCACTGTTCCGTGAATTCTTCTTTGCGCTACTTGCTAACGGTTGTTCCAGAAATAGCAATTTTCCCTTTGACTTAATTTTTTCAAGTATTTCCGGATTCATGCAGCAATAGTGTCGTTATTTTATGTAGGTTACTATTTCGGAAGCGAGAATTTCCATAATTTACAAGCTTAGGCGCTTACAAAAAAAACAATGCAGTGTGGCTGGTATTGTTCTGTACGTACAGTGCGGCTTGTCAGGCTGCGCGGCGCGGCGAGGCGCGGCGCTGCGAGGCTCAAGCGGCCGCCGCGGGCGCTGTCCTGTTTTAGCCGCACGCGACTTGTGATTGCTATTAAAATCTCCCAGGCGTCTCCCCAGCGCCTGTCGCGTCTCCTACAGATGTTGCACCAGCCCGGTTCAATCTCGCTTTTAAACTGCCTCCTTTTCTCTCTTCCGAGAAAATTAAACCTAACTCAAAGCGATGAAACTTAACTCCTCAGAACGACTGCACCGCTCGTCCTACTTTTAAATTCACTGCAGTATTCATGACAAATTAGAAGTATGTCTCATGCAACTGTGCAAATTTCCTGGACTACGGTAAATATTTCGTTGTTTTTTATTATTTACGATTTCATAACGGAAATAGCGCAGATTCGCTCTCGCAATTCTGTTTTCTGTTGCTGGCGGAAATATAAGTGCGGTGCTCGATGCTCTCAGTTGGACGGCCCTAAATCTTGGCAATAATTAATCACAAGAACTGTTTCAGTGACTGGTATCTGTGTGAACTTGTTAAACTGTTAAATTGTTTGTAACTTTACTGTTCTAACGTAGTGGCCGCTCACCGCATTGTCTGCTTAGCTCGGTGCTGTGCATAGTTGGATTTGAATGTTGTCGGGAACGTATAATTCTGAGTGGAGAAGGCTGTTGAATAAATGAGTTATCAGTGTGGCTTGTGTAACCGAGCGGCACACCATTTAGCAGGGTCTGGCAGTAAATGCCGGTGTCTCTCGAAACAGATCCTCGCGATCGTAACACCACGGTCGTTTCCCTAACGAATGGGAATTACGCTCGCCTCGCCAATTGATTGCCAGTGCTTAGTATAAGCCGATTCTTACGGCGAGACCATCATTTGCTAATGGTTTTGGGAAATTTTCATCTGCTTTCTTGTTTAACGCATGATGAAATTTTACATTACAAACCGTATTTCTTACAGGTCATGTAACCTGTAAATTACAAAGCTTTGTGCTTCTCTCCGCCCATGAACTTTGTTTAAAGTCAACATCAACACGAGACCACACGTGTAAATACTTACACGCGTTTCCGGGTCTTGTTTCAAACAAGCCGCAACCCTTACATTTAAATACCGGGCGCAGAATGTCCGAATACCGAACAGCACGTAGGTACCCGGCTCGGCCGGTATGTCGGGGAATTACCGGTGTCGGAAGAAGGACGTGACGCCTACACTGGTACATGGAGTTATTGCAACAGACGCACAGTTAGGTAACAGTATAAAAAAGGTGCCAATTGATCGGAAAAAGGTGTTAATGAGTTCTCCCGTAGGAATTGAAGATTTTTTCTACAAAGCTCTCATTGTTAACGTAGGTTTCTTGTAGTGTTAAGAAGTTCAAATTCGCCTTATTTGTTTTTAGTTTATCCATAACAAACAAACAACAAAGATTACTTTGGCTAATTAAGTAATCAAAATTAATTGTAATAGAACCAGGAATGAAATAATATAGAAAATAGCATACTTATTCTATCGAAGATAATTGATTATTCTCTGCTGAGAATAGTAAAATATAACCCCCGATAAGGGCCATACTCATATGACTGCCTACTAGGATTTCCTGTTTCGGGAACTCGGAAACGAAAACAGTTCCCCGAACAGATGTTAATCAGATCTTAGAAAGGAGGATTCGACGTCATTTATGTGCTTCAAGCAAGACGGATTACGTTTCGTTAGACAAGCGTCAAGAGAAGCTGAAACGAAGCAATCGAAAACTTACATAATACTACGCTTCAGTAGATAATATAACTATTTCGTGTTATTACAACTACTTTTTCCAATGAAGATTAATTTCGCATCTGTCTGGAATCTAGACTTTAGATAGATATTAGAATTTGCTACGAACATTGCTACGAAAATTAAGCCGTGTATATTATGATCGTAGCATTTTCGTATTACTACGGCGTAACTATTTCGTAGGCAACAGAAAATGTCAGTAGCAGCATGACAAGCCTAATGTTCTCGTTAACATGCCGCTGATGTTTTCATCATAGTGAAGGATTGTTCTTAATATCTGCTACACACGCCGCTTTGTCTTGCGAACTGATACTGCCAAGATAATAATTAATCGCTGCTCGCTGCTGAGTATACGCAAATGTTTCTATGAGTGAATATAACCCGATTTCGTGATCTATGACTGTCCTAGAGTGGAAGTTGTAAATCTTGCGGCGGCTAAGAGCGGCGGTGCGGGGCGAGGGGCGCACGCTGCACTATTGGGCGTGTTCGAGTCTCTAATTAATTCCGAAGCCGAGACATTAATAACCCCTCTCTAATTGAAGACATCTTTTGCTGGCTTCATCTTTACGCGCGATTATGTGCAGCCAGGCGCGGAGTCGAGGGCCCAGCTTACTAATGGATGATAAACCGCCGAGACGCAGCTTTAATAACAACTGAATAAATTAGGGAAAATCTCAATACTGCCTGATATAAAATGCGTCCTTCTAAATCCACTTATGTCTTTCGCTAAGAGCATTCGAGAAAAATATTGGATGCGCTATCGATTTGAACTTTTTATTTTTGATTCCTGAAACCTTGCGTTATTGCCGGTGGTTGTGTGCGAGTTCATCAATTTTAGTTCACCGGTGTATTAAGACCTAGCGAGGTTTTCCCGCGCAGCCGGTATTAAAAAAATAGTGAGTGGAAAGTCGTTTGTAACTTCCGAACGAATTTTCTCGTTTTGGTAGGAGCGGTTTTCGCGCACTCAGCTCACGCGAGGTCGAGAACTCTCGTGTGCAGTGGTGCCGTGGAGGGTAGTTCTCCATTAATTGCGGCGGGAGGACGCCGGCTATCCTGAGTGTCACACTGAGCGATTGTGCCACTAATTCGCCGTGACGTGGACGATCATTGTCCACCGCTTACGTCCTCCCCCGCCCCTAGTAGGACCTTAATCAAATGCCTATCCACATCGTAGTGCGTACAAGTGATGTGTTTATGCTATAATTGCTGTCGGTGTTTACTACAGCAATTAATTCTCAATACGCACCTGATGCCATTATGAACAACAAAGGTTTATTTTATATAAATTAATTAAATAGAAATACCAAAATATGTTGGCCGAAGATGATGATGATTATGAACTATTTACTGAGGCAGTAAATATGCGGTCGGTTTTTTTACCCTTTGAAATCTACGTCGCATTCTTTATTTTCCTTTCATTCTTTGCAATAACAGCACACACATTACTCACAATACCTACGGCGAGTTGGACGATAAATCTTTAGATTTAACCTGGGGGAAACGTCGCGCATGAAAAAGGAATTTGTCGAACGTCAAATCGAAAATTTACAATTCGCACTTGGAAATATACTCGAAAATTTTAGGATGTAAGAGAGAATATATTATTAAATCAAGTATTTCCGTCAGAAGTTTTTCATATGGACAATTAGTTTAAATTTCTTAATACCTACTTAAATTGTGCAGATGCTAACCTTAAAATGTTTCTTATTGTAACTCTATATTCTTCTTCTGCCTAGCGCAGCGTTTTCCCGGTCTAATGCTGGGGTCCGCTGTAACCACGCTGTCGAGAATTTTTTTATGCGAATAGGTTGGGTTGGATACTTACTTACAACCTTAATTTATTTTTCATAAATATAATAACATATATAACAAAGAATATTCGAAATACCTTTTAAATTATTCGAAACATTCATAAAAAAAAAAACTTTTTAACAATTCTTTGTATCAAAATCGTATCTTAGTCGTATTTTTTTAATGTAGCTGTTACTAAGTAAGTTTTCCCTTACGGGACCTCGGTAAGATTTAGAAGCATTATGATTGATGGTAGACGCCGTGACAGCATTTACCTGTATCTATTGAATGGAGACGACGATCGATCAAACTTACGCACGCTCGTAAGTAATGTAGTGTTAGTTAGTCTGACTTGTGGTTATTTCTGCTCTAATTTGTAGTCAGCAGTTTTAATTTTAGCTTATCTTGCATCTTTGGAGGCACCTGCACTGCATACAATTTATTTTATTCTAAACGATTAGCAAATAAGTATGTGCTGGTAATTGATAAAATCCAATATATTTCTGAATCATAGTTAAAATTTAACCTTAAAAAAAATAGCTATAAATATTGTGTAGTTTAAATCAATACTTGTTAATGTCACCTACCTACCCATTCGTGAATAATTGTTATATGAAATCAAATTAAAACAAAAGCTTACAACAATTTGATTAAAATCATTCGATGGACAATAAAAGCAGATAGCAATGCAACAATTTCAACTCCCGTAAATTGGATAGGTTTATATTTGATAAATATTTGATTAGGTACGTAACTAAATTAAACTATATTAAGCTGGTGCGATTAGTAGGTAGTTATTACTTCTCAATAACATAAATGATAAAATTTGTTACGGACAGGGTCTAACTACGCACTAAATTGTTTACGAACGTGCTCAGAAACATTTATTACATTACTCCAACTTGTAAGTCCCTACTCCTTCGGGATGAAGTCAAAGGATTTTTATTTAGCTCATGTTAGGCTCCTGATAAACAACATAAGGCGGGCGTGATGCCCTTGTGCACGCACGTCGCACGCACTTACACAGAACTGTATGTTTTATTTTCGCCCCACGAGACTCTTACTTCCCTTCGCTGATAAGCTTTACATAAATCCGCTAAATATACCAACCGGCAACACTTGCTGTCTAGGATCACTGATGAGTACATAGCTCTACGTAATTTGTTTAAATAAGCTAAATTCAGTCTGGCTTACCGTCTCTACCGTCGCGTACCGACTCGCTAGTCTGTCTTTTATCCACTAGTTGTGGAGTGCCTAGCGGTTTTGTATTAATTCAGCCATCCTTTTTTTACCTACTATTACATATCCAGACCTATGGCTGGACACCATTCATACCATTTTATCTCTATAATGAATCCTCACGAACCACTTCAAGATCTTTCAAAACCCGCATAGCAAGAAAGTTGTATTTTCTACCAGCATTTCTGTTTTCAAGTGCATAATATAATACCTCTAGGTAAACTTTTCAAAGAGAGGGTATAGAGATCTTGAAGTCCGACTGCATTTAGATAAGTATGGAGTCGTAGGTACCTATATTAGTAAAAACACACACACACACACACACACACACACACACATTTGGTTGGTAAGAGATTTAATAGTAGGTACCTATAGTATATTAAGATACTTCGCTTTTACTTGATAAACCGGATCCCCCACGTCGTACAGGCAAAACTTTTTATCGTCTACTTTTATGAGACGCACATTTGTCGCCTTGCATTATCTGGGATTGCTACTCACGCCAAACTTGGCAAAGCTTTCTTTCATATTACGAGCAGGTAATAAGAGATTCAAGGAAGTAATATGGAAAATTACAAAATTTACGATCGGAAGCGTTTGAAAAAGCCCTATAATGTGCCGCCCTTAAGGCTTTAAATTGAGTATAATATATTTGAAAAATACACACCTGGGACTGGGTTATCGGTCCAGGCAGGGATAAGCGTAAAGCCCCTTCATTTGTGTACGCAAAAGCTATGGACTTGTTGCGTATAATTTTTCTCGAATAAGTTGTATTTACGAAGTTTGCGGAGTATTAGCGAGTTGTTTATTTGTGTTTTGATGGCAGCAGCGTTACTTAACAACCGGCGTCGGTGTCGAGTTGTGGCAACTGTGATACGGGGGCATTAATCATACATTCAGGAGTGAAAGCAGAGTATTTGCGGAATAAGAAAGTTTCGGAATGGCTTTCCAGTTTTCACACTTAAGATTTGCCATTAAACTTGTAAGACGGAAAATGAGTTTTGTATATTTTATACTCAAGTCGGCTTAACGAGGTCTCTTTTCATTATTAATGTAAATGTGACAAGATGTGTTTCAATGTTTTTGATATACGATAATCATTTTTGCGGCTTTTCGGCCTTCTGTTATAATCATATTTATGACAAAAAGAAAATACAAATCCCCCAAAATCTCATTAGAAAACTTATCCATTTAACTACCTACTAACTTATAAATGTTTTTTTTTTATTCGAAGAGTTATAATATATGTAGTTGTAGCAACATTTGGTCTCTTTGTCTGCATATGTATCATACCTACAATATTTTCTAACTCACTCAATTCATTGTAGCGCAGCGTACGGTTGTGTCGGATCATAAAATAGCTATAAATGTTGGATGTGATATAAAATTGAGTTGAACTTTGTTAAACATACAATGTTCAATATAACGATGTGAGATTTAATGGGCTTCTATGTGTATTTATCTATAATAACTAACTCCAATAAATTCGTATCAAATTCGACGATGCACGCCTCCACTCTGTCTTGATGGGTTAACTTGTCTCAAATTCCTCCATTAAAATCGTTTCAATACTCCTGATGTAGTTGTTATTTATGCCGGCGCCATCTTCCCGGGTTGACATCCCCCCGGAGTATGTACTTGACAAATTACATTATGATTTTGTTGCGGGTCTGCCGAACAGCTCCCTAACTTAATTTCTAACTTATACGCGTTTTATGCTAATAACTAACTTTTCATATCTGTGTGCTGCTCAGTTTTTAAACTCCAAATAGGGAAGGTTCCTTTAATCTCGCCGAAGACGTTTCATTAAACATGCTGCCGTCAAGCCGGCCAGAAATAATTCCAAGTCGATTCAGTCAATTGGGCGTGTCGTTTTCCTGCGGATTCGTTTTGCTTTTATAATAGCAGGAAATAAATCTGCAACGTTGCGGCTGTAGCATTATCTCTAAGTGTAAAAAAAAATTACGTAAAGAACTTTCTTGTTCATAAAAAATTCAAAACTTTTAAAAAAGAAGGCTATTTTACTACCAAATGTACTCGAGGAAACAACTCAAGTTGTCTCGGATTGCAACCCTTCTTTCTTAGTTCAAGTAAAACTACTTCTCCGCAAAAGAAAACCTTAATATAGAAGTTGAACGCGGAACTAAGTGAACTTTGATGTACCATTTTATTACAATAGATTGCGGGTCGATTTCTGTATGAAAAATATGTGGACGCGTGTTTTTATAAAATATGAGAGCCGCGCGTGCTACGTCGTAGCGCCGTAGTAGTAATGCTACGACAAAATGGTTGCTCGTTTAATTTGGCAAGTTATATTTAGTTTTAGGTACATCTGTGAAATTAAGAGCCTGAGGTAATATTAATGAATAAAACGCTGCGCTAGACAGTTTTTTTTTAATAAGTTGTCAAATATCTACTTTTTCTATGTGATACAACGGCAACTAAGCATACCGCCCATCTGATAGTAAGCAGTACCGTAGCGGCGTAGCCTATACCTCCTACTTCTATCCCTCTAAGTAGAATAATAGAGTACCTACGTTGCACATCGTGAGATCTAAAACGGATTTGTCTCACTAGTGATTTCACTGGCTGCCCTTGCCCTGCAAACTGAAACACAAAATGCCGAATTGAGAGCCCAGCTCAGGCCACTAGGCCACGGAGGCAGTTAAATTGTATTGAAAATAAAGCATACCAGCGCGACGGAAGTTATTTTTGAAAGGTTATAAATAGTTTATTTGTGGGTGAGCAATTACCATGGTCCGTGACAGTCACGACTCGGAACACCACACAGTTTGTTTGCGCAAGCCGAGCCTAATGAGGCTGCCAACCGAAATGAGCGGAGTCCGCATAATGTACATGTAATGCTATATCTATTGTTCCACTGCTATAAAGGTTAAATTAGGGCGGTCATGGGCTCAATAGATGCACACAATTTAACTCAACTTAAATTGAAATTGATAAATAAGGCAGCTTTAGCCTGTAAAATGTACAGGCGGGATCTAAATCGCTTCAGTGTTATTTTATGCACTTTTATATAACTGAGCTTTAAACAATAAGAAACCTCGAAATAAGTTTGAGACTTTTATTATCTTTTACCTTCAATTTACCTACAATTTGTAAAGTTCAAGTTAAATTATAATTTCAACATTTAGTTTTCGCTCTGGAATTGCGCACTCTCTATTTATCCTAGCAAAATTTGCTCTCACAGCAGTATTTCATACGGGTGTAGGCTGTGTTGCATTTTATCCGTGAAAAAGTACTAAAAACGGCCTGTACGCAAGAACACGTATGGGAAATGGAATTCTTTTGGCCGGAGTCCAGCAAGCCCAGACCAAACTTGTTTTTGGTCGTAATGAAATCGATTTTTCAAAATAATACGTCTTTTTACCTATCGTTATTGGCCATATAAGTTAGCCTCCATAGAGACTAGCTAGCTATTAGAGTCTAAGCTACTGCCTTTTTAGCTTCTATTCTTTGGCTAGAAGTTCAAGTTTTTATTAGGTAAAACTTTTAATAACCAAGAGGGAGCCGATTATTTTGATCCAAATAATGTATTATTTGCAGTTTGAACAAAATATCATGTTACACGCCAAGAAGAAGTAGGTAGCATAAATTATATCAAAATTGACAAAACTGTACCTAAATTTAGAAAATTGCTGGTATTTAATAGTACAATTACCTCGATTTACTAATTATTTTGCGTTGGCCTTCGGTTTATTCAATTTCCGGCCTTATGGTTAAAAGCATGTAAAGGTTTTACTGAAATTTGTTCTGCTTTTAGCTTAAAATATTCTAAAGCGAAGCAGAGTTAAGTATCTCTGAATTATCGGAATTCGTTCAGCTAGCAGGTATCCCGAAAGAATAGCTCGGACACGAACAATAAGTAGCTACTCTTACAAATCCAATTCAGGATCGGATCGTAAGTCGGTTTTATAATGGCGTACGATTCATTATTTCGCGTTTAGCCTCCGCCCGACTTGCCGCGGTCTCCTAATTCGCTCGACATCCCATTTTCTGTTCCTCCTCCATCTTCGCAGTTTCCTTTACTCCCGAGGACCTATTAATCTGTAATCTGGATTATCCCCAACGCAATCATGCAAAAAACAAGTAAGTATATTATTAGTACCGCCTTACCAGAGCTCAGGATTGTGCCTTGAATTAATCCCCTTCGCAAATACAAGAGATCGGAAAATGCAGAACAATACGTAAAAAATGTAGGACATCCTACGCTCCCTTCCCGCTTTATCTTTTAATCTGCAGCATAGTACAAAACTGTGTACTTATACTGTCGACCCCGGATTTAAGGACCCGGGATTAGAGTCCATTACTTAAACCTCCATACGGACTACTGAGTAAGGTATCTCGGACGGGACCGTTGTTTGACAAACACTGTAACGTTCAGATAAATTAAGGTTTTGGTTAAGACAGAGTTAACTCTAAGTATTTGAAACTAGCCACTGTAGAAATAAAGAATGTGGGTGGATATAGACAATAAAGGTATGAAAACAAAATCGTTTTTATTTTTTTAGTTTCTCTGGAGAGTTAGCGGCGCAAAATCGTAACGAAAGAAAAATATTAGCTAAAAAAACAATGTGTCACTTCTCAACTACCTATGATGTGATAAATTCATGTTCGAGCAAATAACAAAACAAATCCGTTGTTGTTTACATGTTTTGAATTTGATATATAGAAATCGGAATCTGGCACAGAGCTGTGGAGTGCAGTGGCTTTGCGGTGGGCGTGGTGGGCGGTGTGGGCTTGTGGGCCTGTGGGCGGTCTGCGGCGTGTGACCCGCACACTCGAAGGCGCGTGATAATTACCCGCGTCAATATGCGTCGTGCGCGCTCTCGGCCGTCATTTGAATATTTCCCCGCGGGCGAAGTTTGCAGCGTGCTCGTTAGAACCGCCAGCCAGAGTTTTATTAATGTCCGAAATGATAACGACATGTCGCGCGGTCGGCCCGCCCGTGCGCGCTGGATTACTGACGGTCGGCTGAATTAATAACTCGCTTACTGCCGTTTCGGACACCACAATACGGATTTCAATTCGAATTTTAATTTTGTAAGGGTTCATGCGTGCTTCGGGTTATAAGTTAAAACTTAGCGGTTTAATGGCCACTCGGGGATGACTGAAATGTAAATATTTGTTATTACGGCTATATTTACTGTTTACTGCGCTGATGGCGCTTGATCTGACTGATGTGGAGGCAAATAGAATTACACTGTCCGCCAAATAACGTGTCAGATTATGGTTTGCTAAATATTTATGAGCAACGCAAACGTAAATGATTACGAAAACTGATTTATGAAACCCGCAAACAAGGGTGGATATATAAATTAATCTAAAGCCGCACTGATAGGCGGAAAAAAAGAGGGAATCTGACGTCGTCGTAAGATTACGAGTTCACGTCACTTCCATCACGTCTTTCGCGGAAGATTTATGTCGTTGCAATAAAATCTCCTCGTTTGAATAAACATCTCCTTCGCTGGGCCCGTGATAAATTGCGGGAGCTCGCCGCCAAAAGCCGAGACGAGCATTAGCCGAAATAATTCTTTTTAACGGCGACGAGTGGGCTCGACTTGCCGCCTAATTATTCATGTGAGTGCCGACCCGCAGCGCCTGCCGCGTGCTGCCAAGTCGCACGCGTATACCGCGGTAGAGCCCACAACACCACCGCCACCGGTCTCACCTCACGGAATCTTACGCTCGCCCACTTCATATTTTTTTTACATGGTAGCAATTTCATTTTCATTTTCCCATATAATTCGTCGACGAGAGCCGTAATCCGAGTGAATTGGATGGTAATATGCATCCGTGCTTCCCTTGTTTTATTCAAAAATACACAAGCATATTTTTAAAGTTGCAAGCTAAATATTTTATCCTGCAATTCAGTTCGTTTCCAAATATTTCAGCGGCTAGTGTGATTTTTTATGTGCCGGCGGTTGTAACAATAAATCGGTGACTTCATCGTCGCTAATGCCTTATGGTCGTAAATTTGTACGGGTTTCGCTATGCACTCGTTTATGGCGGGGCAGCCATTCGAGAGCCAAGTGGTCCAGCGGCCGTAGTCCTAATAGCCCTATTAACCTTCAAATTGGCACATAAATGAACGCTGGTCGCTGATAGAACCTCTAATATCGCGCTATTATTCTTGAATATACACGTACACCTACATTTTGACCGAGAATTCACCAAAAAATTGTAAATTCTAATCATGGAAGCAATTATGAAGTTATTACACGCAATTTCCTCAATTTTCTTTACATTTTCAGGAAAATTATGATGTAACTTAGACTTCTCCTGTTGAATCCGTGTTTTAACACATAGTTGTAAAGATAATTATTAAAATAAACATTCATTCAGTTATGACTTGTTTGTTAATCTGGAAGTTATAAATATATTGATTCATAACTATACTTCCATGAGAACGACGAAGACACTAGACTAGGAGTGATAGAAAAATGTGCCAGCTGCATCTCCTCCCGGGCATGCTGTAAAAACCAGCTAAGGGAATCGAGGGTTTCAGTGTATTGCAATTTAGGCGATGGGCTGACAACCTGTCACTATAGTGATACACATTTCCATCTTAAATTGTCCTCAATTTTTGTCAAACGTTACGAAAACGATTTTCAATAAGCGTTTTAAGCTCTGCCTACCCCGTAAGGGATAAAGGCTGACTTTTCTTTTGTGTGTGTGTGTGTGAAATCATTACATAATAATGGTAGTTTATCCACTTATATACCGTACCGTACAGTTCTGATAATAATGAAAACATAATACCAAAAAACAATAACTCGTACACAGAGCGAAACAAAAACCTGCTGATATGTTTAAAATGTTGCTATCATAGGATGGATGTGTAATTATTTCTGTATTATTGGTTTAATATTACTTACCAATTAATAAATTGTATGCTCTTATTTTTAATAGTCAGCTCAACTGCCTCCGTGGTTTAGTGTTCAGAGCCATGGGTCCGGATCCGGATATCCTTGTTCGATTCCCAGGGGAGGAGCACAAAGTTGATATTTGTCAATTTATAACTTTGTGAGATATTCTCCAATTTGGTTAGGACAATGCAGGCTGAATCCACCTGATTGTCTTACATAAAAACGGATTTTGGGCTTCGGAGGGCACGTTAAGCCGTCGGTCCCAGTCACTATTTCTAATAGTGGTCGTTACAGGTCGATTTTGCTCCACGTCCGTAGGAACTACTTTAAAAACCACGTGACCCCGGTTGATGCCAAGAGTGCAACATAAGCAAGTTCGTAGCCACAGTTTGTAGCCATAGACATATTCTACGACGCGTAGCATTCACGATAGTTCGTAGACATACCTATGCTACGGCGCGTAGCTTTCGTAGTAAATCGAAGCTTAGCAATGTTTTGATGTATTCTTTAATTTTTTATTGTAATTTAAATTTAAACGTTATCTTGACGACATAATGTCAGGAGGTTGCTACCTATATTCAATCATACAGCATTTGTTTTAGCAAGTATACTCTTTATTTTACTTTATACTTAGTTACACGAGAATGAAACTTATTTTTTAAGTTATTTTACATAATAATTATACAAGTAAAGTTATGTTAAGTATTCCAATCTAATTCAAATCCCTGTCAACACGAAAGCCTATTAGGACGCAAACGTTTGTCACCATTTCCCCTTTATCTCTTAGGATCGGTCAGATCGTAGTCTAACAAAAAGTAATTAAGGCGAACATCGGCATGTGTGGCTTCCCGAGGCAATGAATAGTGAGGGCAAACCCACCTACCGGTAAAAAAACACCCTTAATTAAACCACGGCTCGCGTCCAACGAGCCTTAATTGAAATCTCATTCTCGCAGCTGTGATTCTATCGGATTACTCTTTCATATCTGATACTTCATGCACGAATGTATTACCTATATTATATTCCTCCATGGTATTACTGTTATAACTAATTAGATTTCTGTTTCGCAGTTTCTCTCGCAATTTACCTTGTCTTGTCTTGGATTTCCTGCGGAAAATAACACAGTTTCCTCACTTGATTCTGATGTGTATGAAGGACCAACAAACTTTAGTATTCATATACGATTCATTTGCTAGATTAGGATTAAGAAACAATTTAAGATGTAAACGTAGTACAACAACTTTCAAACTTACAGCTTACTACGTATTTTAGACTTTAAAATTCAAACCCTAGTCTTTATTCCCTCAGTACAATCTATTATTTACTTGGCGTTCGCGTCTCGGATCGCTCTCTGCGTTCGTTAGTAAGTAGTATAAACAATAGCGTGATTAGTAGACGTGATCTGTTGGAAGAACCCGAACCCTTCCGTAATCAGTCGGTGTATCACGTTGCTAATGCTTATCGGAGTCCGCGGTTTGCACACGGGCCCACATAATGAGCTGATCGTACATTGCTCTGTAAAAAAACAGTTAAATAATACTTGCTAAACAAAAGCGTCATTTTGCATTAAACCTGACGCTCTGTCCACGCAAGAATGTGTTGTGACCTGCCGCTCAGTATTCCAACACAATAGATCTGTGTTTGATCCATTCGCACTCGACGCCGATCCAATTCCGATGTCACCATCAAGAGCCGAGCACGTCCAATAATCAGGATATGACTAATTCCCTCGAAACTACGTAATTTGCCCCGCCGTCACCAAATTGTCCATTCCTATCGCCCGCTCCCATTATGCGCACTAACCCAGGTTAATGTTTCACCAAACTCTCTTAACCTTCACAATTAAACTAGGTTTATTGACGTAAATCTTGAAAGAGCTTCCTTGCAAATTAATTTAAATTACGAATTAAGTCTGCGACTAAAAGGGACCGGCAGTAATTAATTAAAGTTTCATTGAAATAGCGAAATGAGGAAGGCGCCTGACTTACCTGAGTGGGGGCGAAGTAGTGCGGCAAATGTTTGTACTCGCCACGTATCTGCTGAGTGCCAACGTCACCTAAAGTAATGAATGGTGTAAATAGCTATAAACTCTGTGTACGAGTACGTGCTGTTGTGGTGAGAACTCACGGCGGCGGCGGCGCGCCGGCGACACGCGCTGGCAGCTGGCACGAGCGGCGGCGGCACGCCGGCGGCGAGGCGAGGTGGCATGTTCGCTGTCGACGTGCCGCTCCTCCACTTCATATCGCCAGACTTGCGGAGTCAGCGCCCGCTGTCGGCGCGAACATCCTAGGATGTTGCTCGTGACCCCAATTAACTCTACAGCCCTTAACTCGCCTTCTTTTCATTTTAAACTTGGCAACTTTGTCTTTGATGCAAATAAGTATATACCTACCTAATTTTTTGGCAAACTTCTTTAATTTTTTATTGCACACCAACCGTGCAAACCTAGCAATATTTACGTGAAATGGAATGATGCCAAGTTTCAATAAAGAGTATACTTTGCGAATACATATCTTTGGCTTAGATGGTACTGAGCCATTTTAACTGAATGCTGAATACCCCAAATGTAGGAAGAAGTCTTCTTTTATGAGTATTATAGCTATTGCTGTTAAGTCTTATGACTTAGACATTCCAGTTCATTTTGCGGAAATGGATTTTCCGCTATCTCGGGTATAATTCACAGTAATCCTAATAACATACAAAGCGCGCGTATCACACTTGCGCTGGTTTCAGGAAGGTTCTAAGTGCGCAATTTATCAGATATTCACATTGGTGCTTACTCAAGTTATTGGAGGAAGGATCGTTAACCCTTCGGTTATTTAGGAGAGACTGTAATCGATTCGGAAGAACACTGCTAAAGAGTTGCCTAGTTAGTAGACTGTTTAATTAAAGGAAAATAAGCGCCATTTAGCCTTATCGTACCCTACTAATACTTTGTTATCAAGCGAGGTGGGGGCAATTTTGTTAACTGTAGTGCGTGATCCGGGACGCAGGTCGCGGGGCGCGGGTGGCGGTCCGGGCGAGAGCCGGGGCCGGGCCGGTGGCGGCGACGAGGCCACTCGGATATTATGCCGGGCCGGCGGACCACCCATGCATATTCATGTGCTCGATCCGGAGGCGCGTATTAATTTGCATCCCGATCCGACACCCGCTTGCTACATTGGCCATTTTCGTTTCTTTGCTGCGGACGCTCTCAGTCCTCCGGTCTCAGCCGGCTACGCGCTCTAGTTCAACGGAACGTGAAATCGGAGCGTTCCCGCAAAATGATCACTTACTTCTTTGCATGGCTCGTTTGCAGAGAATATTAAACGACCAGCGGAGAGCTTTCTAAATGTCCATTCGTTAATAAAAGTTACCAGATAAGAAGTTATAATAGTCTTAAGTAAACATTGTCTGCGGGTGTTTACAAGATCAGTACTAAGAGCTAAAAAGTTTTGGCGATAACAAATGGCACTTTGTCTTTTGTTGGCACTTTCGAGTGAATTATGAGATGAAATGATTATCTTAGTTTCATTGCTTGATGATAAATCAAAGTAATGTCTTTCGGTACATTTTAAAACACTTACGGGGGACATTGGTGTAAGTGCGCTATAAATCTGTGAAATCGGTGGTTTATGTGAGGTCGCGGCACCCCGGGCATCCCGGGCACCCGGGGCACGCGGCGTGTGCACAGCACGGTTCACGAGGATACTCGCATTGGAAACCATTTACGTTTAGAGCCACTCCACAGCGACCAAATAAATTTCGGTAGCTTACTTGAAAACTTTATTGTTCACATGTGCACCAGCGCAGATAAACTACAATAGAACTTTAAAAACACTTCCCAGAGAAGAGTTTCAACAAACAAACTGAAGTATAGGTATTCTACATTATTTATCTTATAAGCTACGATGTTTAGAGAGCGAATGTGATTTAAATTCAACAGGACTTTTTCGAATCTTCCTTGTGAATTCATACCTGTATGTAATTATCATTACATTCATGAAGTTGAATTTAGAGTTTATGTTGTTATTGATTCGCACCGTGTAAAATCAATATGAGTTTCCAAAAACAATACGTTTTCAGAGTAATTCTAAATATGGTTAAATATAAAATACAAATTGTTTATTTTAGACAGACAAAAACAGGCAGCTGATTGATACAGAAGTAAAGGAATTAAAACAAAATTCTTTCCGGTATGGTATTCGTAGTTAGTGAAATAAGCAACAAATTCCACCCGGTAGTTTCTAGGGGAACTGTTCACAAACAGACAGATGTCGCCGGAGGGACGTTGTTTCATATAATTTTGTTATCTCGCTAGCTTGTTTTGCGGTATTGCTGAATATCGCTGTTATTTTTCAGTTCACCTTTATGAAAAAGTTTGTAATATCAGCGGTATTGGCCGGCGGATCTGTCGGCGGGCTGGGGGGCGGCGGCAGCGCGGTCATGTGGCGCAAATTGTCTGTTCTCCACTGCTTTTATTGCAGTACCAGTGTCTGCCCATTCATAGCACGCACGTTCACGTTCCATGCCATATATCTGTATGAAACTGCTTTAACATTTTTGCGCGAAAAACAAGTACTAGATATGCCTTAGTACCTAACTATTCTAAAGTTCTTTGTTTCAGTTATAACTCCTTTTAATAAAGGGAGCCCTTAATTTACCCTTCGCGACTTTCAAAATGAATATAATTTATAGGTAGGTCTAGTTTGAAATTATATATAGGTACAATACATGTGTCGTGTCGAGTAGCTGAATCTTATCGAGACCCAGACGCCTTTGAACTTCGTTGATAGTTTGGTTATTGTTTTAGAAAGTGGCTTAGCTTACATTTACTTTGTAATTTCAACCTTGAACCGAGCTTCATTTGTCTCGTGTTTGCGTAATGTATATAACGTAGAACAAACTTAGATAAGTGATTCTGTCAATGACAGTATTACATTATTTTTGCTAGGTTCGCAATGTCTAGCATAAATCGAATCATTTGAGCGCTGACGCAGTAAAGCAGCAAATACTTAGATAAATTACATTGTAACTCACTTTCATCGCTAATGAGCGTGTATATTCGTCTCGTTATTCTTTATTTTGTGTTTTTTTTTTATTCGTTTAACTGTACTTTCGCACTTCAAAGCATTTTATTTTATAAGAACGCACGCAATATATATGTCACTAGAGTCTCATACATATTACTACATATAAAATATGTACTGACAAAAATCTCATTTACACCGCAATATGAGAACGAGTGTGCTGGGGCCAAATTTGTATGAATACGTGCGCGACTACGCAGGCATCACGGCAAATGTTGCTACCGACTACAGGCGAGGAACTGAATTTAATACAAATTCTTCCTGCTAAGGGCCATTGTTTCAAAAGTCAGTCAAGCAGGAGAGCAGCAATCAATCAGTTTTTGTTCATTCCTGTCTTTATTCAAATATCGTGGAGGAATTCTTTGAGAGTAGAAAGGACTTACCTTTTCCCCGGGGTTTCGAGAAAAGCTCGATAATTTCTTTGAGAGCCCCTGAGCTGCCCTCGCACACTTCAGCAGAAACTAATTAAAGTGAACATCGCGCAATCTAGAAGGTGTGGCAGCGATACTTTAAAACACGGATTCTACTTCACACCAGTAATTGATATTTGTTCAATATTTCTTTTTAGAAAATAAACCTTTATCTCGAGAATCCAAGAATAGACACTATTCTATAAATACATAAAGTAACGCAGATATCACGGGCTAAGGTGAGCGTTAGAGTTCATAAAATCCGCTACTACACCAATAGGCACATAAACCAAAAGAGTAACCTAGTTACAATTTTGATCAATAAGTTATTTACACACTGCTGACGAATAGGTCTATATATTTTTTAATCCTGCCTGTTAAAACCTCTCTTGTACTCCATTGTGAATAGCTGGTAGGAAAAACTCCCAATGAAAGCCTACTATCGACAGAATAATGGTGTGCAAAAACGCGTGGTATGCTTTGCTTCTTGTTTCATCAATACATAGGTATTTTGATATAGGTTTGGTATTTGGGAGATTATCTTTAAATAAAAAAAGATGTTTAGTAGATTTGAAAGGATAAAATAAAAATCGTTTTACTTTGATATATTCCTTGTGTGTGGTGGTGCATTGTAGGATTTAGCAAAGCAAAGCATTCTCGCTTTCATGTGTGTAGGTAGGAACGTATTCTATTTGCCTTGCAAAGGATTTCACAACATATTTAACTATATGCAATTGTAGACGTGCAGAGGGATAAGATGATTAGATGACTTTGCTTTGCTCTGACTTTTAGAGCATTGGTACAGAATATATATTAGTACTTGTAGGTAGGTAACATGTATCTTGTAGTTAAGATAAGAAGCGTCAATGTAATTTTGTGTAAATTATGTATTTCCTAGGTATATGCTAAAATGAAAGCGATAAGGATTTATATTTAGACGAATAACTGACATCGCCTCTTCAAAAATAATCTGTTGACGTTTTGCCTACTTCGTATTGAATGTATCTATGTATGATTAAGCCACCGCGAAGGTAAATCATGAACCTTACTTTATACATCGTCGTGTATATCTACCAGTATAGAGTTCATAATGTTAATTATGAAACGAATTTTCTAAATAAATTAAGAATTTCAAGAGATTATCAACGTTATACTAAATTTAATAGAAACATTGGGCTGTACCACGCGGGATGCTCTTAGCGTGGCCACCGCAAAGTGCACTGACATTAGCGACCGAAGACCAGACCAGCGGCCATTATGTTTAGCTGGAAATAACGCAGTCCCTCTCAAATGAAAACATTTTACGTGCGAGCGAACACAATTGTATCTATAATGAAATGACATATATAAGTCCATGCATAATTTAAGAATCAAAGTCCCACTCAGTGTACGATGACGCACTTTATTTGTGCGTGCATTCATATCATCTAAAAAGTCATAAGTGCATTAGTCATAAACGTAGTAATAAAGAGGTCATAAATGCGATAGGTGTTATGTGAGTCATATCATAAATGTACATCTGTAGGTATAATATATATTAACACAATGTCATGAATTCTTATATTTGTTTGTTTCTCATCAAATTTTTTTTATATCTTTGTTATCTTGTTTCCTTCGTCCTTTGCAAGCAAAATCTTCGAGATTATTACAAAATATCAAACGATGGAAATCGCGATAATTGCAGGCGACATCTGTTCAAATGAGCTCTGCGTAATTTTCTTCGTAAATAAGGGACAAAGTTGCCTGTTTGGGATGACTCTCGCGGCGCAATCAGCTCGCTGGTAACCAGTCACATTGTTTCAAAAGACGCTGCTGCCCTTTCAAATTCACCGCTGTTAGGGTTGCTGGGTTCTGAAGTCGAGAATCTGAACGGAGCAGCTATTATATCTGGAATTAAAGATATCAAGCTTGAGTACTTTGTAACAAGAATTTCATGCCCTAATTCAAAAATCAGAAAGAAAGTAATTTAAATGTTTAATTATTCGTTATTATTATATTTAGTTTACGAGTAAGATCATCACGATAAAAAAGGGAATGGTCTTTACTGGATTCTCTCGTAGAGCTTGGATTTGGCCAAAATCTAGCACCGTCTTATTTAACCGGATGAGTATTCACAAAGCCTGAGCTTCTTCGTCCAGTCCAGCATTATTCGGACTGCTGCCAACCCTCACCACAGTCTATCGTTTTTATTAGCTTTCTTTCCAAGTTTCCTTTGACCGTTTCTCTTGGGCTTTTTATAGATCTTTGATGTAATGTCGCACTGTTGTTCTGTTGTTTCCGGATACCATACTACATCAAACAATACCTTTTCTACCTTTCTATAAAGTAGTCCTTTTATTACGAACAAAACAAATTAGAACCTTCGAATGAACAAGTAATGTTATTTATAGATCTTGGATTCTAAATTGATGATTATATTTATTATTATTATTTTATTACTTATCTGTAAATACTTTTTTACTTACTGTATAATAAAATACTCTTTTTACTTACTGTGTCTTGTTAAATTGATGATAACAAATTAATATAAATTATTATTATTATATGTTTGACATAGAAATTGGATGAACCTTTCTTTGTGCCGTATGATTTATCTACAATGTCATATCTCAAGATATAGTCCAAAATATAAAAACGGCCGATTTATATTGGCAAACCGAGATTTTTATCTCGGTCAAAATTTGTAGAGCCCTCTCAAGGGGCCGATAAAAATTTTGTTGGCCGCTGCGTACCTGAGAAAAAATTATTGTGTTACTCAACCTTTTGATGCATTGTTCTCGATTAATTATTTAGGGAAATTTACGCTGGTACTAATTAACATATAAAATATTCAAATTTTATTTAGACCAAATTAATTAGGACTCTGCGAGTGTAGCGCAAAATATTTGAATGGCTTCGTAAAACATGTTAAAAGCTGGCTTCGGGTTTATCATAGTGTAACTGCACGCAGTGGAGCACCGATTCAATATAATGCTTGTTGAAAATTTTTGCTTTCAATAAATTCAACTATTTTGCTCAAATTAATTAAGTTGGCCTCCACGAGTTCAGAACTGTACGTGAAATATTTTCGGGTTAATGATAGTGTAACTGTAAAGTGCACTGCCGATCCAATACAATGCTTGTGGTGATTTCACGAGTTGTTATATCGGTAACCGAGATAATTCGCGGCCGGCGAGCGATTGTTTCCGCATCGAGATTCCGGCCCGATAGGCGTAAAGCTCTCTGTACTCGCTTTACATTGTTTCATCCGAACAATTTATATCCGCATAAAGTCGGACTATCTCCGCTTAAGCGTGATATTTTGCAAAGTTCCCGCACATAATCTCGCCCGCTATAAAAACTAAACGATAATGGCTAACATGGCGCCTCTGAAAAAGAGGCATATGAGCACAATTTGAGAAATGTTACCTATTTGTCTGGATATGGTAAAAGACCGCACGCGAATTAGTCGTGCTGACGTGGTGTGTCGCGTTACACGTTCATTTAACAACCTTACTCACCCTACGTGATCATTCTTTAAATTTTTTGCTATCCTCCTGGAATTATTTGTTCATATTCTCATTTACAGGATAAACGAAAACTTCAAGAACTACGCCAATCATCGTTGATTCTAAAACGTCATAACAAATTTAAATCCCACACAAATCTTTACGTTTTAAAACCCATTCTAGCTGGCAAAAGTTGTTCAGTTGTATCAATTTTAAGTGCCAATAACATAAATCCTTGGAATTTCCCACACCGGTAATCTGACACCCTGTATTTAAGACTTGGACAATAGAAAACAGAAATAATTCTTACGGCGGCAGTGGCAAACTAATCCCCTAAAGCGAGTAGAAATGAAATAAACCTGCAAGAAATGAGATGCGGGGATATAAACAATATTCCTTGGAGCGGTATCTCTAACATTGTTTTGAAATTATAACGCTTATTTACTCATGTCGCCGCTAAGTATATTCCGTGTACCTGCTGAATTATTCCAATACGAGTAGTGTAATCATCTAAAGAGTGCGGCGTAGTGAGACAAGTTTGTTTACCGCCATTAGCACGGGAATGTTGTATTTATCCGGATTGCTTGCGGGCGCGGCAATAATATAAATATTAAACGAATATTACGGTGTTTGCGCACAAGCCTTAACACTTCTATCGTCGTGAATTATTCAGAGAGGCGGTAGTGTGGCACTCGCGCCTCGCGTCTGTACCCATCACATCACTTTACTCAAAAATATACACCAGAGGAACCCGTTTGACGCCCCTGCTGGTCGATTTGCGGAGTGCCTTGCCTCGTGTTCCTGGTGCCGCCGCCATTACGATAAACGACCGCTTTGTTCGGAGTTTGTTCTCTTTTTATCACCATACCCGATAACCGTTCATCAAAGCACTGCAGCTAAAAAATTGTTTACTGTGGGTACGTAGAATTGCGTTGCGCCGTCCTCGCTTGCTCTCTCTTTGTACCGCGTTTTGCTTGACTTTGTGCACCACGAGTAGAAATTTAGCTCCTGACTTTAAATTTAGCCGCACATAAACTTCCAACATTCATTTAGAATTTCTCTTCGTTTTATTTACTTTTCAAATATGGGAAGTTCAGTAAGAATTGAGAATTTCATTTCGATCTTACTGTTTTGATTAATTTGTGTTTCTACTTCGGTGCTCAATCGGAAGATATGAATTCAACCATGTGCATTATAATGATCAGTATACGAGTTCGTAATTAGATGTGATGTATAAATTGAACATCACTTAATGTAGAAGAACACCTAAATTTTAAAACGTTTTTTGATCCGAAACACCCATAAAACATAGTTCAAAATTATAAACAGGAAGCTGAGGCGAATTTTTAAGTCAGGCTAAACCCACTTTACATCGACAAATTGCTATTTATACAACCCTGCCCTAACTCAACTTTATTCATGTGGCATTGCTTTGGCAAGCACAGCACCTCTATTAAATTAGGGGCTAATAGTTTGACGACAAGAATTTGTCGGTGTACTTATGTCGGCGCTCCTCAGTTGAGTAATGGAATCACGTCCGGGCTGTGAGCGGGCATTACCGCCCAGCCGGCTGATAACGCCCAACATCAGCCTACAGACGCCCGCTTCCCATCTCATATTTAAACTTTTACAATAGCACCCCGCCGACAGACCCATAAATCACCGAGCCTTCCTTCACACATCTCGCTTGAATTTAAATAGACCCCGCACGCTCGATCTCCCTGATTTAGGACCTACTTATCAAGGCACGGCTGGTTTTTACACTTTAGGTGGACCGAATTTATGACAGGCATGAAAATTCTAGTTGTTTGCACCAAGAAACCCACTCAGTTCTTATTTAATTTATCAGGGAACTCGGTCTTCCGATAAGTTTCTTCAATTCAATAGTTATCAGTTTCCATTGTTTACACTTTCAACAAAGGATGTTTAATGAAGGAAACTGCAGCCAGTTAATGTGCGCGTTGAAAATATCTCGGCGGTAATGAGAACTATTATATTACGTTGTAGTATTTATCTCGAGCTCTAAGTAAGTGTTATTAGTATGCTGCAACGGCATTAGGCGGTGGGAGGGTGAAAACCTTCGTTAAAAGGCCGCATAATCACCGTATTGTGTACACCGACTCTGCAGGCCTACCTGCTCCATATACAAGCGCTAATCATTTAGCTCAGTGCAGGTTTTAAAATCTAAATAGCAGTAAGCCCGAGGTGGGCATATATTCCGAAGTCGCGCCAGCTAGTAAATTACAAGACTGTTCTTCCGACCGCGGGCCTCGGCTTCGAGGTATTTAGAGCACTATTAAATTGCCCGGGAGACCTGCACAGATTTACATGGAAATCCGTGGTTTACACGCGCAATAAACCCCTTCAATGGCACTTTTATTTTCTAATTAATTATTGTGTACACGTTTTTGTTAAACAAAACACTTTGTAATCGTGTTATGTTATGTCAACAAGTCGTGCGATCCATCACATTACTGGAATTAAAAAATAAACTTGTTATAAATTATGTTCGAATTCTGCAAACATTTAAAAGCTGCTTATCATAGGTTTCAATCAGAATTTAAAAACTTAATAAACGATCAAAGGAAAACTTTCCGAGGAATTACAACTTTCCTTATGTACCTAAGACTCTTTGTTTTAAAGAACAAGAATGAATATAGGTCTTCCTTATAAAGTTATTTTTTTCACTTAGCCGTTGGCAGCATCGACTTCGCTCGAATAACTTGTAAAAAAAAAAATTGGAGCACCGAGGTCTCTGAAGTCTAAACTGTAAGGCGATGTAGTTAACCTGGACTCAGATTTATTGTCTTTTCCAACTTTTTCATTATTTCTCGGTTGTTTGAAAAAGTGGCTTTGTAGGAAGTGCGTCTTTTGTAGCAAGGAGTGAAGACAAGGGGTGCTCATGCATATGTATGGAGTGTCTTGGCACTCGGCACTCAGCACTCTGGGCGGCATCAGATCGCCCGATAACACGGGCTTGTTTACAAGGGGCAGCTAATCTTGTCCCCGAATTTTAACAAGATTTGAGCGATGTTCCGATCCCGCAGAAATTTGTTGGCTGCCACAACCTCTCGAGATTACAAAGATAAATTGTCTGGCAGTCCTAGAGTCAACAAGCTAACCTCGTTTCGTTTGGCTTCATAACTAGTTTCTACAATATGCCTTTGAGACATTATTATATTTTAGAATTGGTTTGAACCTTTGAAATAATGAGCAGGCATAGGCATACTTTGTTTGCTATTACTACGCTCAGTATGTTTGCCCTCGCAGTATAAATACAGTAAAAATACACAACCCAATAGAAACTTTTCCGTTCTATGCAAAGTACAATGGAAGTTTCGAGTAGCGATTTCTTTCTCCGTATAGGAATATATCGTCGATTACGTCTCGCAGACTCCAGTCGCTAATAGTGGTATTGAATGTTAGTATTTGAGCCCGAACTTTGCAAATGGCACTCGAACATCGATTCAAAGAAAGAAAAGTAGCTACGGCACGAAATACTTACTCGTTATAATCGTTATTCCTTCGCGAGTTCTTGAATAAATCCGAACAAATTTGCCTGGTACTTACCTATACTTAATGAAAATTAATTAGGTATAATGCCTGTTTGTGTTTTCAAGTTCGAGTTATTTGAAAATGATTTCCCGAATTTTGCCGAAGCTCTCATACTTAAGTTAATTTAATTCGTCACTCGTTTTCCTCTTGAGATTTATAAATTCACGACTTTAAAACGTGAATTGTCTGTCGCAATTTGAGAGTGTCGAAATTTATTATTCTAAATTAAATGTATCATTTTTAAATTTAATTTACATTCTGAAGAATAAAGTACATAGTAGCTATCTATTCCATTTCTGTTTATGTAGTATGTATTCACAAATGCGTCGTGACGCGATTCAACCCGTGGTGGGTTGTTTTCATGAAATATGCTGACAAAAGATGTTACAACAGATGAAGTGTTTGTTTTGAGAATTGCGTCCTGTAGCGAGAGCTGCGGGACTTAGCACTGGAACGTGTGAATATTACTTACGTAACGTGCAAACATGCTCCGTGCGTTTTTCACCGGCTCTTGGCCAGCTTCCAGCCGGATTATGGAGATATCGTAGGTACTATAATGGCCGTGGCGGAACTTGAGTGAATTGTCAATACTTACTCGCTTTAAGTACATGCTTTGTTCCTTTAGATATTTTTGAAAAGGTATCTGTTGCGTGTCACGGGGCCAGGGCGGGGTACTCGTGAGTTAACTAACCGTGGTGGCAGGCCGGCGCGGCGGGCACCCCCGCGACCCGCGCGCGCCGCTCCGATACGCCCGTAATGAGCCCGAGACAATCTTTTATTGTCTGTTTGGACTGGGATAAATTGTGATAGATGATCCTCTGCGTCTTCCAGATTTGGAGCTAACTCTATTCGTCTTCCAATTTATATCGAGGGAATTCGTTGAGCCCTCAGCTTTCCCTTATGTGGGGCATTCGCGTCTCACAGGCCCGCTTTATATGAAGAAAAAACGTTTCACTGCTCGTTTTCCGCATTCATTTTTCGCCTAATGAAATGCGAGCTTCAGTTCCGTACTGCAACTTTTTGTATGGTCCTCAGTCTGGAGGCTCTTTTTAGAGGACATTTCTCGCTTATGAAAAATAGTGAGCATTACGCTGCTCTACACCACCACATCCACATTTTATGTTAGAAATGCGAGTTTCCATTTAATGTTTAGTCAATCTCGAAATAATCGCTTCATTACAACCTTGCCGAGGGATATTCTCTGCAGCGAGTAACAAAGAGGTTTTAGTCGCAAGACATTTCGTAGTTCGCATCGTACAAATATTTGCTACAACAAAATGTCCATATTTATATTTGACTAGTATTTGACTATCGTAAATTTACATCAAATATTTAGATATGTTACAGTCAACCCCCGTACGAAACTTGTAGTACAATTTAGCCACGCATACCCAGCTTTACAATTTCGTTTTGCTACTTGGAATATCTTTGTGCCCCTCAGCGAGTTTAATTAAAATTTATAACCTAGTCTACATAATTTGTTAAATATATTATATTTATTTTTAATACAACCTTTGGAGTTTTTAAATAATCTGCCAACTAAAAAATGTGGCTGGGCGACTGCTGACAAGAACACTTTATCTTTGTCGGGGTGAGGGATTGTCTCGAGACATGTATATTGTGCGCCTCACAGGCAGATCATGAGAGTTTCGCCTGTGTTAAGACAAATGAGGAGACGCGAGGGGCTCTCGGGTCGGGTGGCCAATGACGACGACATTGGGACGAAGCGAAGGATCGCTACTTAACTTCACCTCACCATTTCCCTGAAATTTCCGCCCTTCAAACGACTCCCCTGCCACGACTCTGTCCGCGAGACCGCCGCAGGAAATCCCTACGTTTTACTTTTTTATACTCCGCTTATCTGCCCGGCACATTATATACTTAGAAGCCGCATTGCGTTATATTTCGCGCTACTGGATTCAGGTTAAAACACTTCATTAATATTAATCTGTGTTGAAAATACAACGTTAATTTTATAGCCCATGGCATGTACCTACCCATCGTAAACGCTGTTTAAGATATTTAGAGCTACTCCAGCTCGGCTGAGTTATGGTCCTGACTATAACAGATTTCCCGGTAAGCTTGCTTTAGCATCAAAATGCTATAATTCTCTCAGCGAAAGGATATTTTGTTATCCTTTATAAACCGCATTACACCTCGCTGTCCGAATAAGGCCGCTTTATTTATCGCTAAATCATCCCGCCTTTCACGTCGGCTATTGCATCGAGGAAATATCGGAGCCATATAGTCGTTTCATAATATCTACTTAAGCTTTGCGAAGAATATATTTCAATCTCAATATTCAATCACTCTGGAACACAAGTTCCTTGAGATGATATGAACTCTACCTGCTAGCGACATGCATGGGCTGGGCAACGGCATTACATGCTTTATTTCCTGTGTATAAATTCCGACGTGTTCCGACTAAACAATCTCGCGTGCACCACGTAGTGCTGCCTGGTTTGCAGCTTTGGTCCACCGGGGTAGTCCGGCGCAAAATTCAAAACGCATCGCAAAAAAGTAATCGGAATTTACCTACCGTCCGTACATCATAAAATTATTCAGACGCAAAATGGTTTTCAATACAAAGTGAATGATTGGTGGATAAAAGGGACATTTATCAAATAAAGAAAGGGCCCGCGGAGAAGTGGCGGACCGAATCGGCGACGGTAGTTGGTGGTGATTTACCGCGTGGTCCACGGGCCTGCGTTATTGAATACTCCATTCAATGAAAGAAAAATCGTATATTTTGATGTCTGAAACCAAATTTATGATCCTATCTATTCACCCTGACAAATGGCAATTAAAACTCGACCGCGGAACTCGAAATTACAGCTGGGTTCTTTTTTATATCCGCCACAAATCTTATGTTGTTACTATCAGAGGAAGATTTTCTTTTTTCAAATTTAACTCCAGCTGTCCTATCCGAGACTCCCTTTAAATATATTCGAGAAGTTTTGTTCGTAATTACAAACCCGTGTCTTGTTGGCCCAGGAAAGAAACAAATTATTTATTACTGACTTGGGTAGGTGCTTCATGTAAAGTACTTGTTGCCAATGTAGAAAATAGCTTAAATGGTGGAGAGGAATGAAAGCGTTTTCCAATAACTCAAGTTTATATTAATGGCGATCATATACCGCTTTTAATAGTGGAGTGAGCGATCGGCGCTGGCGGACTGGCGGGGGGCTATTGCTATGACAAAAGAGGCCTTTAGCCGTCGACCATTAGCTCGGTCATTAAGCTGTCTCGATTTACGGCGTGCACTCGCTCGATGCGAGATTTAGGTGCCTTCAGACTTGCGCCCAGATAACCGCAACTACCATCAAGTTTGTTAGGCACTTGCACCAACAAAGTTTCGACGAGAATTTGTGGTGTTCGCGATTTAAATTGCCAGAAATTTATTGTTACGGGAATGTTTTATACGACGGGACGACGACGGCGAATTTCTTGATCATTGCACCTAAGTTTTGGCGAAAACTTTCTTAGTACAAAGATTCATCTCCAAGAAACTCGAAGCTAAAGAAAAGAGAAATAAAATTTACGGCGAAAGTCACCTAGTTATACTGGAACCGCAGCTCCTCAAGTAGAGTTTCATGAAATGAAATCTGGGCGCAAAGGGAAAGGGCTTCTTTATAGGGCAATTAGTCTGAAAATACGGTATGCGTTCATTACGTCGTGCGCCGACAATTAGCTACGTTTGTGCGTAAGTATGTGTTACGGTAGGGTGTACATAAGCACGGGGAGCAGCTTTGGAGGCCTGCCCTAATCTTAGCGACCGGATTAAAGCTTAATATCGGAGCGGTCATGACTCGCACACCCGCACACAGCTGTGCATGGGTGGATGCTCTTCACGTAACTGCAAAATGAACGTGACAAAGCTTTTAATGTAAGCAAGTATTTGCTTTTATTTTGGACAGCGTGTGTAACAATTGATTCTCGCACAAAATGGTTAAATTTAATTTTTCATTATGTTCACATTAAAAGCAGAGTAACCTTAAAATGCAATCATATTTTATACTTGAGTGGTCAACCCACTTCAATATGTCCACTAGAAACCCTATTTATACTTGAAATGGTTAACGATTGCGACAAAAACTCATTTCTCAGGTCGGCCGTTGCCCAATCTATCGTGATTGGTTCACGCGCGAGTTCAAAGGATGATTTGATTAGACGTCCTCAACTCGCCACATGGCCGGGCCTCGTTACGGCATATTCAATGCGACATTACCGCCATTTACCTAAGCCTAAGCTCTGCACAACGAATGGTCCCAACCCGGCTTAATCACAAACAATATACAGAATATACGAACGTACCCACGACACCTCATTATATTAACTTTATTACGTGCTCATGGCAGCGTTCCTTACGCGGTTAGCATTGAAGAGGGAAGTTTATAAACTAGGCGTACTAATGCTTTATTTTGTGCGGGTCGCGGGTTCAACTCCCCCGGGTTCAAAAGTGTCCGGTTGGGTTTGCGCACCTGTTTCTCTGACAGGGAAACATTTTTCTTACCTAATTTAAAAGCTGAAAGATTTATTTAGGTTTATTTTGATATTTAAAATGTGTGTACGACACATTCATCTAGACACATTAATTATTTTGCTGACTATTATTAAATTATCTCTCGCTACATTAATCAAATGATAATTATGGTTTTTGTGGTCTAGATATTTGAGGTATTTTATTGAGTGTATTTTATAAAATTTCTGAAATGTATTATGGAATTATACTGAATGAAATTAATTAACACGCCTGCACTTTTCTAGGATAAAAGCAAATTGAATTCATAAGGGGTTGCTTGCTAGTGTACGTGCCTTTACGTAACAGGTGCTGCTTAGTATTCTGTGACGTCACGCAATTTTGGTGATATAGGGCTATTTGGCGACCGTCCTTCATTTTCCTAGTGGGCAGCGTCACGGTACGGCCAACCTATATCGTTGTATTACGTCCACTACTTACGGTGCCCTTTGGCCATAATGAGATAATACGCATCAGCCTGCCGGCTGCCTGACTTGGCTCCTACAAAAATACTCCCCAAGATTACGACCCGGCCCGAAATGAAAGCAATCTTCTGACAATCATGGCCCAGGTCGACCCTTCCAACTTGCTCGCCTCTTATCTACAACCCTGGCCATTACAAGTAATGGAAATCCAATTACAATTTAAGCAAGATAAACTGAAAACGTGCGCTTCTCACAAGATACTTTAGGCGGCCTACGTAACCCGCTGAGATACAAGAAAGTTTTGACTTGCGTCCACCAATGACACGGCCATTGGGACCGCACATGAGATTACACAAGTTGGTATTGTTTGGTTCAAAACTTTAATATTAAGTTTCAGTTCCGCAGGCTTTACCCCGTTCCTCTCTACCGCTGTAATATATTTTAATCGTATGGATTTCGTTTACATTGTAAATCTGCAGGAGACGTAGCCGTAAATCTGTTAAGTTTTCTTTCCACAAAATTGTTTTTTCCACTCTCAATTTATAAAAGCCGAGAAAGGGTATGATATTTCATACTGTCGGTGTGTGGCGAAGCGTGAAGTTTTAGCTTTATTGAAAGTTTCACGTATATCCCGTTTTATTGAGCCATTTCGCCACGCATATCTATTTTATTTTTCACTAGCTAAAAAAATCGTTAGAAGGCAATAAAATAAAGCCCAACGAGTGTTCGAGTTAAGTTATGAGTATTGAAAGTATTTTTCGTGCGGTTAACTTGTTTGATTCCGTTCAAAAAGTGTTCCAATCAGATTTTCAGAGCGAGCAACTAGTCTGGGAATTTGCTAATACGCGGGTACCGGGCATACTGTGTACGGCTGTGTCAAAGCCAATACTAGCTGCGCAAATTGTGCCTCTAGTTGCTGAAATTGCTTTGTATTAGAGACAGTTTGCCGAAAATTAGGGGCTCAATTCTAAGCCCGTCCAAGCAGAGATAATCCTTTAATTCTACGTGCCTTTGTTTAACATGACGGTTTAGACAGTATCGGTTGAAAGACTGATAGGGTTATGATAAAGTCTCATAACGAAGCACTTTCTAAAGCTCCGACGATTCATGCTATCATCGCTATTCATGCTAATGATTTTGAACCGCTACAATCGTGGCTATTCACCGATGAAATTTGAAGTAAATTAAGCGCATGATTTTGGTTAACAATACACGTCAAAGTATGAATTTGATTCAAAATATAAAATCTTTTATATCCATATCAAAGTATATGACTGCGACATTGTGGGTTTACGATGAGTCCGCTCAATATTTACCCATCATAAATATGTCTTGTATTTGTATTTACGGGGTGTTATTTTTATTGCAGCGTCGCGTATACGATACGAGATCACGAGCGGGAACATAGGTGGCGCTTTCGCCGTCAAGAATATGACCGGCGCGATCTACGTCGCCGGCGCGCTCGACTATGAGACCAGGAAGAGGGTAAGCTCCTTTATTTTGCATGACGTATTGACAAGTATAAAGCAAATTGAACGCAGGCAAGAAATAATTTACCAGTATGCTCTATCGACAGATTTTCTCTAGAGGGAAAACAGAAAGTATTCGGGTTCTTCGTGACAATAAAACTTGCATAAAAGAAGAAAAATACTAAAGGAAATTGTTTGACGGATACCTTGATAACGTTATCATTGTGTCATTGTGTCGCAGAACTACGATAAAAATTATAACGAAAAGGAATACCGGTCACGAACCTAGCATCGAGAAAGGTTTTCTAATGTAATATTCTGACATCATACATAGCAATTTTCATAGATGAATGACATCAAATCAATTCTCAGCTTGTACTTAGGTACATTACGCGATATGGCGCCAGGACTACATTGTAGCCGGAAAGCTGGGTACACAATGTAGGGAATGCACGTTTCCACCTGAAAACGTTGGTGCGACCGAGACCGACACTTTCAATAATGCAGCCAGCTGTCACAAAGCGTTGCTGGGACGGGCGGAACAGACTCAGTTTCAGCTGCAGCCGTGTAATGTCATATCACTGCCACCGACATGCATTAAGACAACAAACAGAATATGAGCTGCTCCGGCATTTCTCTTAAATATTAAAATAAGTATCCTTGTTTTTCCGATCAATTATAAGCTAATTTGATTGAGTGGAGATTGAACAAAAATGAAAACACACGAAAATTACAACATAACATTTTTATACGTTCATTACTCTGATTGTGTGAATAAATTGACGCAAAATCCTCGAGCATTCCATTTACACAAAAGCCATTCTGTTCATTACTTTCAGCGGAAACAGTTAATTGCTAAGCAAACACTTTTTTAAAAGCCTGGCTCTAAAATGAATGATTGTCCATATTGTCGTTCATTCGCGGGGATTAAATTCAGATATTTGCTTTTTCAACAAACGACGGGAATTTTTTGTAGATAAATTGTCTTTTTTAAATTCGTGTTCGGATAGTAGAGCTTGTAGTTTTATTAATGACGAACAGCCCCCACGAGTCGTGATAAGAACGATAGAGTCGACCTACCGAATAAACGTGAAAATAAATCGACGCGAATGAAGCTTTCAGTGTTGTGAAAGGGGAATATTCGGGGGAATATTTGGGCGCAGTGTTCAGCTGACACGCGGCGAAACACTAATGGAAAGTGTAAGGAGGCTAGAGAACCGAGCTACCTCCATTTGCGCATAACCAAGTCTTGTTTTCACACGTAAATGAAAACGCTAGTATCTGTTATATATACGTCTATTTATTTACTCTGAAGTTTAGTTTAACAATTTTAGGACGAACACTCCTGTCAAACGAATAAAGGCAAAATACGCTAATGTGGTTTGAACTTTCCTAAGTGTAAATGTCCTGCTCCAACTTCTCAGTAAAAGGAAGAAACAAAAATGAAATAAATAAAAATACCTTTTTCGAGCTTAAGAATTTGTCTGTTTAACCATAAAATCAAATTATGGGGCAATGAAAGAGGGAGTTTTTTTTATGTTGACGAACTATGTGAAAAACTTTTTCCTTCTAGTCTGTCTTACTTCTCCTCATTGGTCTTAAAAAACAGATTGTATCACATTTTATTACTTTTTCCCAATTTCAGTACTTACTGGTGCAAAAATAGAATGTGAAGTGAAATTAAAAACCCGCTTTCTCTTTGAACTTAAAAGGTACTGCGTTAAAACAAACATCAGTAAATGATGAAACACAGAGTTCCGCTCAGTTTGCCCATGGGCGAGTTTTAGTGAGCTCGTTGGGAAACAGGAGTGATGCTGCTCCGACTGCACAGCCCGCTTTCAGCCCTCTTTGTTACCGACAAACTTTCATCGAACTTTCCCGAGATAAATAATTTAATCTTTAATGCCCATTTAAACGAGCCGACGTAGTTTGCTTCAAGGCTGTAGCGCTATTAAACTGCAGAATCTCACGGAGCTTTAATGGAAGTAAACCAGTTTACCCCGGGCGCCTGCCGCCTTTAATCGTTTGAGAATCCTCTCCAGAATGCAGAGTAGGTAGGTACATACCAAAACAACCGACACTGAAATATAGAATTCTCTTGTTCGGTGAATCAAGCCAGGAAATTCGATATTTCGAAATTTATTCCATTCATAACGCATCAGTAAATTTCAATAAGGTTTTTGCAATTGAACTCTTGTTTATTTACGAGCTTTAGAAGAAGCTCCATTTCCAATTGGTGGAATATACTCGTACAACCGGAAACCGGAACATTCGGGTAATGGGTGAGGTGGCCGCGTGTCTAGGGTAAGCCCTGGGCTCTAGGAGTTAACCGGGATTTGCTCGATATTCATTACACAGGTCTCGACCTATCTTATTTCACCTGTGCCTACAGACTCGATAATAGCTTTTCAAAGGTCGGACTGTCAATACCGTAATCCTGTGTCCGATTCTCGGCGTGAGCGCTAAATCCGTTATAGTTCAAATTGAACTTTGAAATTGAAATAGGTGTCATTGGGTCAAAGTTTGTATAATATGCGTGAGATGATTTTCGAAACAAACGTTTCGCAGCCGGCTGAGGGAATTACTCGCCGACACTGACAGATGTCACCAATAATTCCCGGGGGTCGCACGCTCTATATTTTGAAAGGCAATTGTTGACGCAGAAGTTTTTTGGTTTCAATTACCTACATCCTCCGTGAGATGAGACGATGCCGCCTCAAAGACGCTACGAATGGGTTTATTATTGTATCCCTCCCACTTAACAATAGAATACGTATTTACATTAGGTATGTATTCCGATTTAGGCGTAAACATCAAAGTAATTACGCAAAGTCTAATTTAAACCAGACTCTAAAAATCGTAATCAAATAAAACTTGCATTGAGTTTAATTAGATTCGCAACAAATTTTCAGAAACCGTAATTTTCACAGTGCTTAGTAAAGTTAATTATAGTCAATGTAATTTATGAAGTTTTTAAATTACTTCGCCTAAGTGTAGACACCTTCGCGGTTGGGTATTTTTCAAAGCGTACTAGAACTTTAGTTCACCGAAATTTAAGATTACAACTGGTAAAACATTGTCTTTAAAAGTATTTCGGATATTGGTGAATTTCTTAGCATCCAGAACATATCAAATCATGGTAATACTTGGTGAATTGACATTGCATTGGGTGAACAGTACGAGCTGAAGTTGGCAGCGTCGGACAACCTGAAGGAGAACTACACGACGGTGGTGATCCACGTAAAGGACGTGAACGACAACCCTCCAGTGTTTGAGAGGCCCACCTACCGCACGCAGATCACCGAGGAAGACGACCGAAACCTCCCCAAGCGCGTGCTCCAGGTCCGCCCCCACTACAAATACAACCAAGCGATCCTTTGTCGAACCCTCAATGGATTTCAAACAAAGAATCGCTCTCGGTGACACTCTTGAATCTCCCGCTGATATTATTTGTTCGGTTTTGCATGGCATGAACGTTTCGTTTGTGGCACTGTAGAGTTTTATTTCGCTGTAGTCTTATTTTTATTTCGTAGCTAGTGTTCGTCTTGTTGTTGTTGTTTTTTGTCCTGTTGTATTTGCATCCAACTTGTTTATTGCGGATCCGCAGCACCAGACGGCGTTTGGCGAGTTCTACAGGGCTTCAACGTCTAATTACATTCTTCCAGGTTCCACGTAGCCGTTGTAAATAAGAACCTTAAAAAAGAAAAAAAATTCCTGGAAATTTAAACAAGAGTTTTCCCCAATGAACAAACTTTAATTTAGTTGATCGATCAGCTGTATACTTCGCTTGCAATGAATAGTCTCAGTGTTTGAACCGTCATCTATTCAAGTAGAGTTCAGAGACGGCAAACGGACTGAAGTTCAGTGGTTCGCATTAATACTTCGACCGCTGCCACGACAAACGTAATTCGAAGACTTCGAAATCTCATTCTGTGGAAATTATCGAAGCGTTTATAAATACGTTAAAAATTGAACTTTTCGCATTTTATAATTAGTGAAATGATGTAACCTCGGCAGTTGAGTGTGCTCGGCGTCGTATACGTTTCAACCAGGCACTTTTCAATTACAACACCAACAAACTCAAAAGTAAAGTTTCTCGTGCGGCATAAATTAACTTTCGGAGTTTCAGCTGCGATTAATCCGCGGTTTTACATTATGGCGTGACGTCAACAGATAATTACTTAAATAAACACGCTCAAAAAAACCCACAAGGGTAGAAAACTGGCATATCGATATGATTTATAACCAGGGGTCTGAGTTAACAAAATAAATGGAGCTACGCTTATCGAGCCAGAAACATTTTTATTGCCTGGAATTGCTAATTTGGCGCGGCAAAACTTGAAACGCTGATAAAAAAGAAATTGTGATTTAATATAATCAGATATTTGATGTAATAATGTGTGGCGAATAAATAGGTACCTACTTAAATATTACCTATGAATTTACGAAATGCATAAATAAATCGGCTAAAAATATTTAAAAGTAAATCAATGTTTTCATAAATTCGAAGCGCAATAAAGTTGTGTAAACTTTCATCAATCAAGATTTATGTATAAAATATATCGTAATTAAAACAAAAATGTGTGTATTCATATTTTCCGAAAGCCCAATCAAAGCAAACCTCTGTTTATGGTCAGAAAATATCATGTTAATATATTTTCGCGGAAAAATAATTATTATGGAGTCGTGTTCGTGATTTCCGGGAAAGATAAAAAAAATATAATTATTCTTATATTAATAAAGCTTCCGCTCAACAATTTTGATTGTTTCGGCTTACAATATTAAAAGGATAAATTGAAAATCATTTATCAGTTTGATCAAAAGTCCTTCCATATAACAAGAGTTGTTTAAATTGATTACACTTAACATATAGAGCAAAAAGAACAGTGGGTACAGTGTAGTGTTAGTCAAAAGGGCAAGAAATGTAAGCCCAAGTTAGACTTAAAGATGATTTGTCTTATGAGGCTTTAATTCCGCTCGCTATTTCGCTCTTCGAACCGTAGCATAGCAAATACTAGTTCTATTCGGCAGACATAATTCAAGCGTTTGTTACCTCCCCTTCCCAGGTACTTTTATACATGAAATATAAGTAACTAAATATAACGTAAAACTTTCCTTAAAGCATCATTTTAAGTCTCTTACAAAGGATTGAATATGTCATACTAAATTGCACTTTTGCAGATTCAGCAAAAATGCTAATATATGGATAGAGTTATTTTGATCCTCGAGATCACAGTTAGGTATAAGCAATAGAGCAGCGCTTCAACTTATCCAAAGTCAAGTTTAATATTTTATGTCTCGAACAAGGTATGAAAAATCTTACTTAAAATACACTTTTCAAGTTTCAGCAAAAAGTCAAATGATTTATTTTGATCCTCAAGAGGATCAAAGCTTTCGAGAATCGCTTCGCTTCATCCTTACATGTACAAAGTTGAACTCAAAGATTGGTAGTTTTACATAGTGTCGCATGAGTCCCGCATGTAGGGTAGGTACGTGTGTGTAATCCAAAGCAAAAAAGCAAAATGGCAAAGAAAAATGAAAAACCATAAAAACCCAACAAAAGGAGAAAAAGCGCAGATATGCAAAAAGATAACAAACTCTCAAGAAATCGTGTAGTAACGTTCTTTTGAATTTAAGAAATGAGTAGGTATAGATACACTAGGTAGGTACCTAGATTGCAGATACCAGCAAAAAAGTCAATATAAATTGATTTATTTTGATCATCGAGATTATTATTACAGATTTAGGCAATCATGTTCCGCTTCAACTTATCCAAAGTTGAGCTCAAAAATGGGTAGTTTATAGTAAGTGTCGCATGTACGTGTGTGTAATCCTGTGGTGTGCATAGTACGAGCTGTCGCTGGTGGCGTCCGACGGACGCAACGAGAACTCGACGCGCGTCATCGTCAACGTGCTGGACGTCAACGATCTGCCGCCCAAGTTCAGCCGCAGTCAGTACATCACGCAGTCGCTTGAAGAGACCGGCCCCTTCCCTCACTCCCTTATACAGGTTTTTTATTTTTTTAAGTTCTTTTATTTTTTATGGTGATGGTTCTTTTCAAATTCATCAAACTAAAAAATAAATAATTTTGTCACCTAATTTTTATTATGTTACTTAGTTATATTTTTTAATACGGTGGTTCTTTCATTAGTCATCTCAAAAGACTAACAAAACATCGGTATAATTTACAAAGTCATTTCATCACTCAATACCATAAAGTAACACACAAGAGTTAGGCATTTCCAAAAGCTTATCAAAGTCATAACAACTTATAATAATAATTTCTCACATCACTCTAGAAGTCTCATTAGCTGATAACTTTTCGCGTAGATTCCTTAACCGAATTTCGTGTGTACTTGCTACTTAGTAACTAAAATTACATCTTGAATGCTCTGATAGCGTTTTACCCTTCTGTCAATTGAATTTGAAGAGCGATTGCAAATTCCAGGTAGCACTAAACCAAACTAAAGTAGCAATTTAATTTATTGCGAAGAATGGTTACGCATTATATACCTACTATATTACAAATAGAATACTGCAATAAATTGTTATTGTTTTTTCTTGTTATCATATTTTTTTCGTTTCAATAAAATCCGTTACCAACAAAAGTTAGCAAAATATATTCATTGATATCAATATTGATATATTTTTGTATAAGAGAGGATATTAGTTTTCATTTAATTATATTTTCAGTTTAAAGTTTTATTTTATTTCCTATTCCCTCTCCTCTTGTTGCATTTGAAGTTGTGGGCTTAGCAGATTTCGGGTTTACAACGATTCGTCATAAATACTTTTTGTTCAATAGATAGGTATATTGACAGGTTTTCTTAATCTCTCTTATAATTTAGCGTAGATACATCGTGTTGATATAACTTATGTTGTTATAAGGCGAAATTCTTGAACACATATTTCTTTTCGTAATTTGTCTAGATATTCTGTTAATGTAGGTACTATTTCATTTCAACGATCAATTACAACATATTTACTGATTCAATCACTTCTAAGAACTTTGAAGCAAGCGAGAAGTTTTCGTAAGTGATTAGCATATGATATCCTGTCATATATTATATATATAGTCACATATATAGGATATTCTATTTTTAGGCTACATTATGCTATAAATCTTGACGATGTCATAGCGACATTTGGTAAGTAACAGTTCCCTTTGTATGACGCGTGTATGTTTACTAGTTTGTAGTTCGCACTAATTGCATGTTTAATATCCTGCTTCACACTTACAAAGCTCTAAGTTATGCTTGTGTAATAAAGTTGTAAGTATTGTTAGACTTAATAAAATAGATGTAATGTATAGTTAATGCAAATTCTTAAATATTTAATCTACGTTTTAAGCTTCTACGAGTATCTGACACATTTACTTAATTAAAATATTAGTAAAGTACATAAAGTTATCTGACTTGGCCTTTGTTTCAAACTTGTAAATGTAATTGTATATTTTAGAAGGCGTAGTAAGGACTTAAATTAACATATTTGCTAATTAAACCTTGTTGTTTCTTCTGGGAGTTCTGGGTAAAGTATCGAGATAATCGAAAATTGTATCAAAGTTACAATCAATGTTATAGCCCCAAGCTTGTTAATAAAATTTGAAAGCAGGTATACGAGTAATATGGTTTAATTAATCAGAATTGGTAAGTAAGTTATTTTATCTGCCGATGGGAATAGGTATATTCGAGTGATTAAAATAAAACCAAAAATTAAATATAGTTACGAATCGAATTCGTACTAATCAAATAAACAATTTGTCAAAGTAGTGGCAGTAGCGGTCAGATATTTGAAAATCCTTTTTGAAATGTTATAAGCTCGTGTTTTTTGTATTTGACTGCAATATTGGCTAACCAATTACACGTTCAATCAATCAAAATGAATCAGTTAGTGTCCCACACATCAAAGGCGTGACCACAAACATTCAATAACGTACTTTTTGTACCTATAGTTTTTTTAATAGAAACTAGCTTTTTGAATCGCGGTTTCACGATGTACTGAATGTTTTTTCCTTTGGGAATATAATATTTTTCCGTAAAATTTGGAAGTATGTCTTAATTAGACTAGAAATACTACAACCAGGGTCTAAATAAATAGCTGCGTGCGAATCTAAAACCAGCATTGGACCGCAGGCCGCCATAAAACATGGTGCGAAATTAGCTTCAGTGACATTTTATGCTCAATTATGTAAAACGTCGTTTACAATGAGCGTAAAGCCTACTCCCCCGAGGCCTGTAGTGATAAGCTTTTTTATAATTGGAGCGAGATTCGCAAATGATCCGCGTAATTAAGCAAACGTCGACCCTCTTCATTTCTCTTGCTCCTGCCACTGCTCAGTAATTGGACACTCTATATACACTTAAACGCAATTTTCTCAACGATTTCTCTCCATTAGCGAATCAAATTTCTCTACGCGAGCAAACGCTGAGGAAAGTAGAAAAATGAGCAAGCATCCTAATATTTTTATGAAGTCTTCCATATAAGCAGTATTTTTAAACTGTTTAGTGCCCTAAACTTTTACGGGTTCTTTGCGAGACAGTTAAAAAGTGGGAAGTTTGCGATAGTTGGCGCGCGCTTCTCACGCCGGGCGCCGCTGCCCCGCCGCTGCCCCGCCGCCTGCTGCCCGCGAGCCTCCTGAACAATCTGGGGTGCTCAGTGGGTTCATAACTTCGACAAACTTCCGCGGCATCCGCGCTACTAAAATGATTCATATTCTAGCTACTTCCGCCAGTTCGCCGACGACGTTGACGTCATCAAACTATCTTAAGACCAACTAATATCTTGCCAATCTCGTTCTATATTAAAACTTCACCCAGTTAGTTCCCTAGCCATTGTAGGTACCTGTTCATATAAGTAATTTATTAATTCTGATTTGTCTTCTGTGAGCCACGTCGTTCACTAAACTGAAATACCAAACTTTGCCTAAAAGGTACTTGATAGAAATTTGCCTAAGTAAACGCTTGCGGCAAAGTTACATTATTTGCTACATATTTTCTTTTGACATATTTGTTTTGTTTATGGAATCAATAATTAACTTCTCGATTCGACCTCGGGATATTTATACCAAAGTTCCCAAAAGTTCCACAATGTATTTTATATGACGGTGAACGAAAACAAAAGCCAAGTCTGTAGCATACAATATCGTTTAGCTTTACCTAATTAAGTACACTCTCAGAATACGGTACTCTAATGAAAATATATTGTGTAATGTTACGTCCACGTTTCCCGAAAATTGTTTGATAAACGTTCACGTAACCATTTCATACCCTTCTCAAAAAGTTGTAGCTACGTGAATGTTGCAGTAATAAAACTTATAGCGTCCATATCATCACAGACGTAAATCTACACGGGGTTAAGGTACAGTTATACTGATAGGGTTTACTCAGTCAATGAACAACTTCCACCAGAAAATCCTTTCAGAAAATTAAAAAAAACGATTGCTTTTCCCATACAAATTGTCTGATCGAAGTGGTAAGTAATTTTGTATGAGAAAGACATTCTTTTTTTATATTTCCTGAAAGAATTTTCCGGTGAAAGTTGTTCAGCTTCGTTGACTGAGCAATTCCTGTCAGTTTGCGGTACGCTGTACCTTACACCCGGTATGTGAGCTTATCACTACAATAGATCACATTTCTAGCTCAGCTTATGTTCTCATTAAATTAATACTAACATATCGAACAGGTGACAGCCACTGACGGTGACAAGGACAGGCAGCAGAATATAGTGTACTTCCTTACTGGACAGGGCATTGACCCCGACAACCCTGCAAACAGCAAGTTCGATATAAACCGTACCACCGGAGAGATATTCGTCCTCAAAGTAAGTCGCTCAAATTTCATCAGATGCATGCGCTCTTAGAATGTAATTTGAAAGCAGGTTTCGTGAAAACATGAACTCGAGAGCCGAGATAGCCTACAGCAGGACGGCACGTGGTTTGCATGCACAATGCAATCACACATTTATTGCGTTCCATTTGTGTCATAACCTGAACACAGATATTTCTGTAACGAGAAAACTGGAACGACTGCTGAATGTTAATCGCCGTTAGGGGATTTGAATAACTAATTCCAGCATGGAAAACATTTTAACAACTTTTTCTGCGCTTCCACATGGAAAAATGTGGAAATATTAAATCTTTTGTAGAGGGAAAATTCTCTATTTGAATAAGTTGTAAACATTATATATATGCTCTGATTTTTTGCAGCCTCTGGATCGCGATCAACCTAATGGAAGACCGCAATGGCGATTCACAGTATTCGCGCAAGATGAAGGGGGAGAAGGCCTTGTAGGCTACGCTGATGTGCAAGTCAATCTCAAAGATATTAACGATAATGCGCCTATTTTCCCGCAAGGGGTATACTTTGGCAACGTTACCGAAAACGGCACAGCTGGCATGGTTGTTATGACGATGACCGCTATTGATTATGATGACCCAGCTGAAAGTAATAACGCGAAGCTTTGGTACTCCATTGAGAAAAATGTCATAGAAGAGGAAACAGGATCACCTATATTCGAAATTGAGCCAGAAACTGGTGTTATAAAAACCGCAGTTTGCTGCTTGGATCGCGAAAGAACTCCAGATTACTCTATACAAATAGTAGCTTCGGATGGAGGGGGGTTAAAAGGAACAGGCACAGCATCTATACGAGTTAAAGATATCAATGACATGCCACCACAATTTACGAAAGACGAATGGTTTACAGAAGTTGATGAAACAGATGGTACGAACCTACCAGAAATGCCTATTCTTACGGTCACGGTTCATGATGAAGACGAAACAAATAAATTCCAATATAAAGTTATTGAAAACAGTGGTTATGGTGCTGATAAGTTTACTATGGTAAGGAACAATGATGGAACGGGCTCGCTAAAGATTGTACAGCCACTAGACTATGAAGACCAATTACAAAGTAATGGCTTCAGATTTAGGATACAAGTTAATGATAAAGGGGAGGATAATGACAACGATAAATATCATGTAGCATATTCGTGGGTAGTAGTAAAACTTAGAGATATAAATGACAATAAACCGCAATTTGAAAGGGCTAATATAGAAGTATCTGTTTATGAAAACGCAGAAGTTGGAAAGAGTTTAGAAACGTTCAAAGCAACTGATCCAGATCAAGGTGGAAAGAGCAAGGTATCTTACGCGATTGATAGATCATCAGACAGAAAACGCCAATTTTCGATAAATCAGGAAGGAACAGTCAGTATACAAAGGTCTCTAGATAGAGAAGACACACCAAGACATCAAGTTAAAATATTAGCTATTGATGATGGAATGCCACCACGTACAGCTACGGCTACACTCACAGTCATAGTTCAAGATATAAATGACAATGCACCGACATTCCTCAAAGATTATAGGCCAGTATTGACCGAACATATTACGCCTAAAAAAGTTGCTGAGATTTTGGCTACGGATGATGACGATAGATCGAAGAGCAACGGTCCACCATTCCAGTTCAGACTTGACCCCGGTGCTGATGACATTATCAGGGCATCATTCAAAGTTGAACAAGACCAAAAGGGTGCAAATGGTGATGGTATGGCTATTGTATCATCACTTCGCTCATTTGATAGAGAACAGCAGAAAGAGTATCTTATTCCCATTATCATCAAAGACCATGGAAATCCAGCTATGACTGGCACAAGCACGCTTACGGTAGTGATCGGTGATGTAAACGATAACAAAATGCAACCTGGATCTAAGGAAATTCTTGTCTACAATTATCAAGGGCAAGCCCCAGACACAGAAATTGGTAGAGTTTACGTCTATGATCTTGATGATTGGGACTTACCAGATAAAAAGTTCTTCTGGGAAAGTACAGAGCATCCAAACTTCACATTAAATGAAGAAACAGGTATGATACAGATGAAACACAAAACAAGAGAAGGAAAATATCATTTAAAGTTTAAAGTATATGATCGCAAGCATACGCAGACGGATGTACCGGCAAATGTTACCGTAGTTGTCAAAGAAATATCACATGAAGCCATAATAAATTCAGGCTCAATTCGGATATCAGGAATATCCGACGAAGATTTCATTAGAGTGTGGAATTACAAGGGACTAAGTGTGACTAGGAGTAAATTGGAACAATTTAGAGATAAATTAGCTGATTTATTAAATACCGAACGCGAAAACATTGATGTATTTAGTGTACAGCTACGCAAGAAACATCCTCATGTGACTGATGTTCGATTTTCCGCTCATGGGGCTCATTACTATAAGCCGATAAGATTAAATGGAATCGTGCTTATGCATAGAGAAGAAATTGAAAGAGCAGTTGGTATTAATATTACAATGGTTGGCATTGATGAATGTTTATACGAAAACCAAATGTGTGAAGGTTCGTGCACAAATGTTTTGGATATAAGCAACTTGCCGTACATGGTCAATGCGAACAAGACGGCCCTCGTTGGCGTGCGAGTAGATGTTATCGCGGAATGCACTTGTGGTGCCAGGAACTTTACTCAGGCAGAAACTTGCCGCAATTCACCATGTTATAATGGTGGCAGATGTATTGAAGGGAAATATGGTTTGACATGTTCTTGCCCTCCTGGATATACTGGACCAAGATGTCAACAAACTTCAAGGAGCTTCAGAGGCACAGGCTGGGCATGGTATCCAGCATTGGAAATGTGTGATAGTTCCCATCTAAGCTTTGAATTTATCACAAGGAAATCTGAAGGTGTGCTCATTTACAATGGACCGATTGTGCCACCAGAACCCGAAGAATTAATGGTATCAGATTTCATATCGGTAGAATTGGAGAGGGGAAATCCGAGGTTGTTAATTGACTTCGGTTCGGGCACTTTAGAGCTGCGAGTCAAAACCAAAAAATCTTTAGATGACGGTGAATGGCACAGGATAGATATATTTTGGGATACCGAAAATGTGAGAATGATAGTCGACTATTGTAAATCAGCTGATATCCAAGAAATGGAAGATGGAACACCTCCCGAATTTGACGACTCCACATGTCAGGCTACAGGAACCATTCCTCCATTTAATGAATATTTGAATGTTAATTCCCCTCTACAAGTTGGTGGTCTTTACATAGAACACTTTGACCCCACACATTATCATTGGCAGTACATGCCCATAGGCAAAGGATTCGATGGATGTATTCGAAATCTCATACATAACAGCAAACTATACGATTTAGCCCACCCTGGGTTATCCAGGAATTCTGTAGCAGGCTGCCCACAGACTGAAGAGATTTGTAATCAAGCCGATACAACTTCAAGGTGTTGGGAACATGGAACGTGCGTAGGAAGCTTCTCTGAGGCCAGGTGCCAGTGCCAGCCTGGGTGGACTGGACCGGCATGCAATTTGCCTACAACACCGACAAGTTTTAGGCCACAAAGCTACGTCAAATTCGCACTCAGCTTTGAACCCGACCGATTCAGTACACAAATTCAGCTACGATTTAGAACACGTGAGCCTCACGGTGAACTGTTCCGAGTCAGTGATCAGCATAATCGGGAATATGGCATACTCGAAGTGAAAGATGCTCGCTTACATTTCCGATACAATTTGAATTCCCTGCGCACTGAAGAGCGTGACGTATGGTTGAATTCAGTCGCAGTCGACGACGGCCAGTGGCACATTGCCCGAGTGAGCCGATATGGCAGCGCTGCGACGCTAGAAATAGACGGCGGCGAGGGAAGGAGATACAATGAGACTTTCACCTTTGAAGGGCATCAATGGCTTCTCGTAGACAAGCAAGAGGGCGTTTACGCTGGGGGTAAAGCCGAGTATACCGGTGTGAGAACTTTCGAGGTTTACGCCGACTTCCAGAAGGGTTGCCTGGACGACATCCGGCTGGAAGGCAAGCACCTGCCGCTGCCGCCGGCGATGAACGGTACGCAGTGGGGACAGGCGACCATGGCGCGCAACCTCGACCGCAACTGCCCCTCAAACAGCCCCTGCATCAACGTGCACTGTACCGAGCCTTTCGTCTGCGTCGACCTCTGGAACGAATACGAATGCACGTGAGTATTTACTTTTGAATAACAAATTTAAGTCAATGTTAGTTCAAGAGAACGAAGTCTCGAAACTTAATGAATACTTCTAGACAATTCTTCCAAGTTGATTTAGTCCCAACGAGCTTCAAGTTTTTCAATTCCATGACAGTGATTTATTTTTCTCAATATTACGAATATTTTTAAGGGCGCACTGAGTTTCCGAATACTAATTATCTTATTATTATTTTATTGTTTTCATTAGGTATTCTTAATTAATACCGAGTATTTATGCTTTATAAAAATTTGGTTTACTTCTTTAACAATGTTAACTGCCTTTGATTTTAACAATTAACAAGTAACCTACGTAATTATATGCAACGTTATGTCTATGTACTTATTATAAACATATTTTATTGACAATAATGTTAATTATACTAATAATACTAATGCTAAGTATTATGTGCTAATATATTGGAATGGTGTTTAGCTGCGGTGAGGGTTTGGTATTGTCGCCGGACGGCAAGGGTTGCGTAGACAAGAACGAGTGTCTCTACTTCCCGTGCCGCAACGGCGGCTCGTGTGTGAACCGGGAGCCCGGCTACCGCTGCCACTGCCCCGAGGGCTTCTGGGGCGAGAACTGCGAGCTCGTCCAAGAGGGCCGCACGCTCAAGCTGTCCATGGGCGCGCTCGCCGCTATCCTCGTCTGCCTCCTCATTATCATGAGTGAGCACTTAACACGCTCGATATCTCGCACAACTCACCATTGCACTCTCATCTGTATCTATGTATTTAGTAGTAGTGCATGCTTCGGGGGGCTCAGTGCGCGCCGTTGGCGCTCGGAAGGTAAAGTGAGGGTTGTATAGGTGTCCGGGAGGATCTCGCCGCGCTGCGGGTACGTGCGTGAACATCAACGAGTGCCTGGAGCTGGGCAACCCGTGCCGCAATGGGGGCTCGTGCGTGGACCGCGAGCCGGCGCGCCGCTACGACTGCGTGTGCGCATTTGGCTACACCGGACATGACTGCGAACTGGAGCTCCTCGCCTCCGGCATCATCACGCCCTCCAGAGATTTCATTATCGCTATCATTGTCTGTTTGTTTATGCTTTTAGGTGAGCACATTTTTATTTTACGCATGCTTCCCATAATAGCAGAGTATCTGTTTTCATCTACATTTTAAATGGATTGTTTGCGCAAAATGTTTCTACCTAATATTCACCGAAAACAAACACTCTGTTATTATATAAATTGTCATTCACACATTCATTCAACATCCATTGTAACAGAATTAGTTATTGTTCTATTCTATTGTGTTTATTAGATTAGCCTTTCCATTAGCGAAACTAATAGTTTTCATATTAGACAAATACACCATTTAATTAGTGTACCTACTGTTTTGCGTTTACTAACTAAAATTAACTGTAGATAATAATTATTAAAACGTTAACTGAATATGAATAGTTATCCCTAGAGAGCTATATTGTGTAGTAGTTATCCGATAATCAATGTCCCTAGACCCTAGGGTCCTCCCTAATCTATCGGAAATTGAAATCACTGAAAACCGTTCTAATCCTTCGCTCTATTATTACCAATTTCCTTGCAACAAATCTTCGGTGAATAAAGGTAATTAATTGTAGGGTCGTGCCAATAAATGCGAATCCGAGCTTGGCACTCGGAGATACGGAACGATATTCTAAAATTAATCCTTCCGTAGGAATTTAAATTCTCAACGAATGCTAACTTTTCTGTGGCATTTTCGGTTCTAACATCTAAAGTATGTCCGGACATGACAATAGCATTATGCAAATCCCTCGGTATCGTCGAAGTCCGTCCACAAAGCTTACATATGTAGGTCTGCAATACATACATAATAGAGTTAGGAGTATCGAAGACGCGGCTAGCCGGTACCGGCCGGCCAGCTGACGTCTTCAATATCGCCACAAGACGCGTTTGAATGCCAAACACAAACGAATCATGAATGTATTCAATACATAAACCCTGTCCCTAGTTACGTTTACATCCCTGACTCTCATATTGAATATAGTCAGGTCAAAATAACAACTCATTTTAAATAAGAAATATCTTTTAGTACAGAATATTTTTTAAATAAAAATTTATCCTTTTCAGTAGAAACTTTACCTTCATAAACCAATATCGCCTTGGGAAGTTTTAATTATTTTTCGTTCGACGATTCCTTTTGAATATTAATAATTAAATAATGATTTAATTAAAAAGACTATAAAAGTATTAATTGACTGAATAAAATTAGAAACCATTTCTTCAATGAATGAGTATTTTTTCTGTGCAGTTCTGGTACTAGTGTTCGTGGTATACAACCGTCGTCGGGAGGCGCATATAAAGTACCCTGGACCTGATGATGACGTCCGGGAGAACATAATCAACTATGATGACGAGGGCGGCGGTGAAGATGACATGACTGCCTTCGACATCACTCCGCTGCAGATACCGATCGGAGGACCCTTGCCTGACCATGCCCCCACTAAGTTACCATGTGAGTATTGACTTAGTATATTTATTTGATCTTTGTTTGAATGTAAGTACATTATTTTGATTTAAAACGTCAAATATCAATTATGGAATCCAAGAAATTGAGATGTACCTAAATCAAAAAATTCTATATTCTTCTGTATGCCGCCTATAACTAGTGGTTTTAAAAAAAGAGTGATCAGAAAAGCTAACACCATATTACGTAACAAAAAAAATTATGGCGTTCGCGTTTGTTTGCTTTTAGTATCTTATATTTTTTAATTTCTCTACTTATACTTATTTGAATCCATTGTTTGGTAAACTTCTTCCGTTTTTACCACACCTTGTCGCCGACAACGCAAACAATTCCGACCCTTAAAATTTTATTACACAAAAACATGCAAATATCCGAAATTCTTTGTCGCGAGGCGTATCATCAAACGATCTCGGCAGTCGAATTAACAAAACGAAATTACGTTTTTATGGTAAATACAAAAGTCATGACTGTAAATAAGACTAAACAGCCGAACATAGATACCGTAAAGAGCTCTGAAGTTATTTCATCTCGAATATAATATGAAAGGAGAAGTTAACGATCGGAGTTTCTGCCGGTTGTTATTTAGGGTCGGTGCCCGGTCCGTCATAAAGTATTTTACCACAAGAATATTTTGTAAGTCCTCACGTTCGCCAGATATTTTGAGTTCGTAGGACTCCTGTGCTGAGTACAAAAAATTTGTTTGTTTCGGAACAGATCCGCTAATGGGCGTGGGCCTGGGCGTTGGACCGATGGGTGTCGGAGTGGGCGTGCCCCCAGGCGTGGGCGTGGGCGTGCCGCTGCCAGGGGAGACCAACGTGGGCATGTTCATCGAGGAGCACAAGCGCCGCGCTGACAGCGACCCCAACGCGCCGCCATTTGACGATCTGCGTAACTACGCGTACGAGGGCGGCGGCAGCACCGCCGGCTCCCTATCCTCGCTCGCTTCAGGTAACCACCTTTTATGAGTTGATTGACCATTATGAACCCTGGTGTCAGAGTTTTTAAACCGCCTAATAGCTAAATATAGGCTGTCATGGTTTGTGTAACGGCCTCCATCAAAGACAGTGACGGGGACGACAACGGCTTAAGGTGCCCTCCGAATCACGGAATCTTTTTTCCTTCAAACAATTAGGTGAATCAGCTTACATTGTCCTAACCGAACTGGGGAAAATGTTACAAAGTAATAAATTGACGAATTTTAACTTTGTGTTCCCCTCCTGGTAATCGAACCCACTCATGACCGACCTCCGGATTGGGAGCCCATGACTCAGACCACTAGACTACGGAGGCAGTTAACCCTAGTACGAGCGAGTGCAAATTCTTCGCACCTCCATCCGAACCCCTCGAGACCGTTCGAAGGCTAACGAAGCCGTCCCGAACGTGACGCTGCTTTAAAATTTATGAGGGCGCCCTCCGGTGATTCATTCTAGATGTATGAGCGAAAAATGAAAGCACCTCGAGAGTTTTCGTCCGAATAAATTATTCAGCATGGAATGGTGTGGTGATGTGTTGTGTTGTGTGTTGCGGCAGGCACGGACGACGAGCAGCACGAGTACGAGTACCTGGGCGCGTGGGGGCCGCGGTTCGACAAGCTGGCCGACCTGTACGGGCCCGACATGGATGAGCAGCTGTAGGCGCCCAGCAGCCCCCCACTGTTTAGTCAATTGCTCCGGCTCCCTGCCCGCCTGCCTGCCTCACCCCCGCGCAGCCCCTCACCCGCCCGCGGGATCATCTTGTAAATACCCGAGCGCGGTCGTCCACTCGACGACTTCGACTAACTCTTATCAATTTTATACAACTTTATTTGTAGTAGAAATGTTTAGCTTAAGTAAACTACTCGTTTAAGAGACCTATTTAATTGCGTCGTTTTTATAAAGTTTAAACGTACGTACGCACACGTACACAAACGTACGTCTTCACCAAATATTTGATATAAGTTTTTAATCGAGTTAGCCATATTATTGAGTCAGTATTTTATGGGAAGTTATCGAGATAAGCGGATTTCTGCCGGAGGGCCAGACGTGAATCGGAACCGTGGGTGTGTAGATAGTGTGCTATAAATGTGAATAATTTATACGAGTATTTTGTAAGTCCACAGCTTTACGTGATATCACTTATATTGGCCCTTCCGCATTAAATCATGTGTACTTTAAATATAAAGAATAATGTTATATTTTATAATAAATGTAAGGTAGTTAATGTGGTCCGTTTGGACATCGAGTTTATAATGCTCATTTGAATATATATACATCGGGGAATGTACATAAGTTATGCGTCTATACATCTGCCCCTACTGTCTTAGCTGATTAATGATAAATGTGGAATCTGAATGTTTCAAGCAGTTTGTACAGTAACTCGTGTTCCTCTCCTAAACCTAAAACTCTCCAAGTAGGATTAGAATTAGATTACCTGGAAATGACTACGGTCTACACGTAAAAGTAGATAAATAAATTAATAATAGACATATGGTGTGGAATGTCTTAAGTTCGGACTACACTTTGAACATCAATTAATTGGGGTATTCGGATCAAGTGTATATGATTGACAGACGATTGGATATTAATTAAATAATTAATGCAGATTAGTAATAGTTGAGTGTTAGTCACTACCTAATCGAATTACTTACATTATGTGCAAAGTGTGGGTCGGGCTTTAGTGTGAATGTGGTGCGAGTGCAAGCGATGAATGGCGGCGAGCGGCGCGAGAGGGTATGGTGCGAGTGCGAGCGTGCGTGCGCCGCGGGTCGCTCGGCCCGCGGTTTATGAATGGGACTGTGCCAATTTACTAGCATTATCGAAGCAGCTAATGATGGTAGACTGTTAAGTGTTTGCACTTTATTTATTCGTATATTTACTTACATATTAAATTAGTCGCACCTAGAAAAATATCAATAACTTATTAAGAGTGTTGTGCTAGAATACTATTCGGACGGTTTTGGCGTGAGATAGTTAATGGGACCGTTAGAAGTCACTATTTATAAATTAATTTTTAAGAATTTATAGGAAAATAATTTAATAAATTGAAGGCTCCAGAAACTGTCTCACGACGACATCGTATTACGATCAATGTAAATTTTAGAATATACTGAATTGCGTTAAAATGACTGATTTTATTATGCATTTGAAAGCCTAAGATTTTGTAGATTCGGTTATTTAATTATAACTTTAAATACCCTACTGTAAGTTTCACCCTATAGTTTGCACTAACAAGATGTTATTATTATTCAAATACATCAATATTAAAGCAATTCTCGTTAATTACTATTCGTAAGTAGGCATAATACTTAGTCCGAAGTTGACATCACGGTTTCACTATTCGTTTTTATAATTATCATTACACTGCCAGTACTCATTATAGACAAATTATAAGATTTGGTCCGATTTTATATTTCTGTCTTTTACAAGTTATACTGTAAGTTTTTGGACTGTTTACATCTTTTATTTGATCTCCTGTCAGTGGTGCTTTCGCGCCATTTTCACTTCCAGAATAAATGTTTCAACTGACTATTCAGCGACTCGAGCAGAGAAGAATGGCGCAATACAAAATTTATAGACAAAGGACATTCTTTCGTATATCTCTATTTTCTCTTTACTCGGCTGAATAAACAGTTATTCACTTAACTAAGCTCTGCGTTGTCTTCAGCGTGTACTATCGCTAACAGTCGCGACATGCCCTTACTGTCATTGACACCTTGTCAATCTTTATCCGTGGTCTTAATGGTAGCTTCACTGTTAAGTGTAGTGTGTAAATCTACATGTTTGTAACAATCGATGTAAGGATAACTGTAAAAATCTAGATAGAAATTACATGTTACATTATAGAGAAACCCTAAAGTTTTTTGAATCCTTAAAGAGCAGCATTCCCGTCTGTTAAACAGCTGTGTAACGGCCCGCGAAGAAAGATAACCTAGCATTAAAGTGAGGGCATAAATTTGATTGTTCACGCTGCTCTACATTTTTACTATTCGTCGCCTTCCCCGAGCTATCCGTACACTCTCAAGCTGCGTTCTCGTCTGAGGCTGTTTACAACGGTCGTCTTTTTCTTCCCACCCTGCTATGTCTGTCTCTTGCCACTATGACGGACGCAGCTCGGACAGCAGAGCACACAACCCCAGTACAAACTATAAGAGGTGTGACCTGCGCCTTACCGCCGGCGCACATAAATTTATTTTAGAAATAATTTAATTATTATACCTACATAGTTATGTTTTGTTTCAACTGTGATTATTTAGTTGTACAACTCTGATGATTACATAAAAGAATGAATAAAATTAATGAAAAAATAATTCGCTGTTTTATTTCTTGTCCGTTTAATTACCGCCTAGAGTTAAACCTCAGTGATTGATAGCTGATTGATTAATTCGGCAAGTTCCCTCGACATCCCTCGATTATCCTTTTTCAAATCACGAGGCTAATAAATTACGTGGACCGAGGATCGGGAAGTCAGCAGAACGTGATACGTCGTGAGGCTCGATCCTGCGATCGACTTCTATAAGCAATAAATCTAACCAATTCATTTGAGGGTACTTTTTATGTATACATTCTATTACACACAAAACTCTCATTTAGGTACACATAAAAATTTAAAAATTTAAGCAGGGCGAAAATCTTAAAGCTCATCCATTTCTGTTCGCTATGAGCCAGTAAATATGATGTCACAACAAGTGACATAACGCAGCTGAGTTTGCTATTTTCCATGTAGGACTAGGTACTCTACTTCTCTTCTGTCTTCGGCATCCGCTGGTGTAAGATTGTTCTCTTCCATATCCGCTTTTAAACTGATTGAATAAACTAAGAATGTTCTCCTCGACTGCTGAATTGTGCTAAAATAAAATCAATCGTATTAGCTACCTACTTTTAGTTTCTTTTTTAACAGAACTTATATGTCACTTTCTTCCAAGTGCGAGCCTTACTAATGAAGGAATTCAGTTGACTCAGCGAGGCCCAGAAGATTGCGTTGACCTTGCCTTATTGAGTTAGAACTTCTCGAGTGTCTCCCGAAGTGGAACTACAATGGTCTCCATTTGGGCGATCGGGGCGAAACACATTTCTAAACCAATTAAAATTATTACTGTCACTACAGCTATACAACGTGTTACAAAAAGGGTATTATTATGCATCGTTAAAAGTGTAAATCTGCCCATGAAACTGAACAACTTTCCCTAAGGAGCATAGGTCAAAAACGAAAAATAATTTAACCTCCCTTACAAGATGCATTTTTTTTTTGTATTTCGAAGTATGTTAAGGGAAGGGAGGTTGTTCAGTTTCATGGGCAGATTCACATCTTTCACGATGCAAATACCCTTTCTGTTACAATTTGTAGAATACTAGAAATAGTATCCTATAAATTTAAAGAAGTGGAAAAAAAGTAAGAAGAAAATTAGGATTATTTTGACCTGTCGACCAGTCGAAAGTTGAAACCATCTTTGTGTAATTATTTCAATTTAACAAACATAAAAGAAAACTCGGGTTGATGATACAAAAATATTTTATTTCACAGTGTCACGGGTTATTGGACCATTTATCAAAATCTAATTGAATTTTCCATTTGAACACACTCTCAAAAGGTCTTGCCCGATTTTCATCTATTTGAAAACTCTGCGAACCCAAAAGCGAAGGTCGCCGAAATATTCGGCCAAGTTGGGTGTAAGCATCATTAACTTCATATTCTGCGGTGATAAATTATTTAACGATGTATGATAAGTATGACTGGATATATTATTTTATCCGCTCACATAAATATGTGGCCAATAAGCAGTTGATAAAATCAGAGCGGTCATACTTAATTTAATTATTACTATACCGCGCTCAATCCCTCCTGGCAAACAGCGTCTCACTTCTTTTATCTAACTCATTTAGCTGAGGAAGAAACCGCAGCTGAAAACTAGGTACTTATAAAGATACTTCAAGGATATCTTTATCCAAAGGCAAAATAACTAAAGATCACTCTTCATTTCATATTAAAATAATTTGTTTTAAGTACGATCGAAGTCGCGGGTAATAGCTAGTTCTAAAATAACTGTATTGTGTTGAGACAATAAATTATTTTAGCAAACATTTATCCAGTGCGTTTACAATTTAGTTTGTGAATTAGTTAACAGTCCATGGACACGATAACAACATTATTCGTATTTCGGACTATAAATATTATTACTTATATTTAGTTAGTCACGTTTTATTGATATAACATTGAAAATGAAATACCTACCTATACTTTTGCTATAGGATAAATAGGTATTTCATTCAAAATGTTTTAAAAATGTTGCTATTTAATAATAATGGTGTCAATCCTGACTAACACATTATTATACTAGCCCTTATGACACAAAGGACAAATCTATTCCAATCTACTTAAAAGACAAATAGAGAAATTCTGTCTGTCTTTACATCTATCGTCGGAAGTTAACGTAAATAATGTTTCTTTTTTCATACTTATATTTTATTTATTGAACACTACTCGTATTACTTCATGATTACTTCATTCAATCTAAGTTTGAATTATACCTACCTATTTCCAAGCAACGGAATAGTTTGAAGTGGTATTCGAATCAAAACTTTCCAATCGAGCTCCGAAGCCAACAAAACTGCCTGGATTTATGTAGGTATTCTCTCTGAATTATTTTACGAGGGTTATGGCTAAGTGAAACCAAAAACTGGTATTGAAATACAAATCGAATTATTCACTTGCTCTGTGATACGACGTGCATTTAAAAAAAAAAACTGGTATTTTCATTTTACATAACTTATAAACTTTTTTAAGATAGTTTTTCGCCCGCGGTTTCACCTGCTATAAATGAGTTTCCAACTTCATGAGTGAAAATTAATAAGTGCCAAGTTTCATCCCGATCCGTCAAGTGGTTGAAGAGTGAGAGTAACAAACTTCAAACTTTCAAACATCCGACTCTCGCATTGATAATATTAGTAGGACTAATAATTGTCAATTTTAATTTTAATTAAGTAACGGTAAAGGTTACATAATAAATATCTTAAAAAAGAACTACTTTCCCATAAAAAATAATACTTCGATCAGATAATGTTTTGTATGGAGAAGCCAAAATATTTTTGCTAGTAGATTTTCTTTCAATATTTTTACGTGATCCACTAGTCCTGGTGTAACGCCTGACGGTCTCACAATAGATATATTGTTAAAATAGAATTATTTCCAATAAAATATATATTAATTTAATTATTTGTTTTCATTTGCAAAAATATCTTCGTAGCAACCTTCGTAAACTATCGCGCGTGAACCTGTCAGCGATTGCTCTGCGACCTCAACTCGAACCTAACTTCAAGACAATGACTGAGACATTTTGATCGTCAGCTGAGAGGACGTACTATTTCTACACTAAAAATAGTATATAAAATTCTAGATTTATTTAAGGTAAAAAAATAACTTCTGGTGATAACCCCAAACTTGGGTGAGTATTGTAGGTTAAATTGTATGTGTATTTCCTAGATTTTAGATTCTGCTTTGTTCTTGCTTTGTCATCGTACGTGACCTTCAATGTCCGTTACACGGCAAGCTATTTTTACTGTTTAATTCTTATTCCATTAGTTTTCTACCACAACTAAATGTAATATTTACTGAATTCAAATCATATTCCTGTAGTTAATTTGTCTTAACCTTGTTGAAAGTTAACGTATTGTAACGGTAATTTTGTACCTGCCTATGCATTTCTTTGTTCTTTGTTTGATTGAAAGTACCTTTTGTATTTTGCTGATTGCTATACCGCTACTAGACTGCCACATCATAGAATACTAGGTTAGCTTAAATACCACTTTTTCTTTGCAATCAATTTGCGATGTCGCAGTCAGTAGCACAAATTCGGACATTCACTGAATTTCCCAATTTGTTGCTAATTCCAGGGTTCACTTCACTCCTACCATCGCCTATCTACCAGGCGAGTCTTCTTACGACGCTCGACGCGCTGAACGTCGAACACTTCTCTGGTCAAATTGACCGGCCCTACTGGTGCAAGATTTCTTCGTGTTTTCTACGACATCGGGACTCTGCGGCGTCGGTTACAACCTACCTACCGCTCGCCGCGCTTCAACAGATCTGACCCTATCGTTACGGTCAGGCTGACCGGTCTACGTGTCGTCTTCGATTGCGAGATAAGTGGACTATTTTCTAAAGACTTTAAAAGTGAATCCGAAATAGTTTAACGCGAACCACACCCTAGCTCGTTTTAAATCTACCCTCTCAAAAATTGTTCTTTTTTTTAAATAAATATTTGTTAAACTTTCTTACTCTTTTCTTTTACTATCCTATTTCTCTTTATTTGTCACCTTCCGTGACAAATTGGCGCCCACCTCGGTTTAAGCTTTCGGATTCGCTTTTATTGTTTTCTTTGCTTTCTTAGTTTCTTTGATGTTGGTGTAGTTGGTAAATATTTTCTTATTTTTGTAAGATTACTTCCATGCTGGACTGGGAGTGAAATAAAAACATAGAATGTGCCAGCTGCCCTTCTTCCTGGGCAAACTGTAAAAGGCAGTTGAAGGGACACGAGGTATTTTTGTTTTTTTTTACCTCGCCTAATTTCACTTGTGCTTTAATTTATGTCTACCCTGACTAAAAGGGAGACAAGTATTTTTTTTTCTAACATAACTTTCACTTTTGCTTTTGTATGTCTACCCTGACTAAAAGGGAGACAAGTTTTTTTGTAACGTAACTTTTACTTGTGCTTTTGTATGTCTACCCTGACTAAAAGGGAGACAATATTTTTTTCCTTTTTAACGTTTAATTTTTATTTAAACAATTTTTGTTAAACATGTGTCTACCCACATTTTTAATTTTAAATAATTGTTAACTTTGCAATTGTTTACTACCAACTACATATTCATCAACTGTACTACTGTTTATTTTGTTTACTGATTTTTTTCTCGGGGACAAAGTAATAATTTGTTATATTTCCTATGGTTAATGTGTGATTGTAATTTTTATCTAAAACAAATTATTAATTTGTTGCCCTATTGTTTTATATTGTAATTTGGGTCATAATTCTTTTGACTTACAATACTTTCCTAAGATGGCTTACCCAATTAAATATTTATCGCTACAAAAAGAGGAATTGCTTTATGAAGTCGGTTTGCGTGGAGGTTCGGGTGAAGTCGTTGAGGAATTGCGGAAACAAATTGTTAAGCTTACGCCGAATTTACCTGCTGAAGATATTCTTGAATCTCATCTTGCAGTTGCTGATGATCTTAAAGGAGTCAAAGGATCATTAAGTAAATCACAAGCTAACTTAGCTTCATTAAAGTCTAAATTAGACAATGCTTTATATCTGCGGACTGAAACTTTGCTTCATCACATTTATCATCGCTTAAATAGATTGAGTACTATCCCTGCTGAATCTTCAGAAGCCTATAAATCAATCCTTGGAAACTTTAGGGCTCAATATACTGAATTCAAAGCTCTTAAATCAGCGAAAGTTGTAAATAATTCTGAACCTGAGACAGTTTCTAACCCTAATACGGTTACTGTCGTAAATTGTGAAAGGAATTTAACTTCAGAACTTAACAAATTAAAGTTTTCTGGTGAATCCTGTGTAATATCTTTCATACAGAGTGTGGATGAGTTTATGGTAGCTAAAAATATATCTAATGAGAAGATTTTGTCTGCCGCCTACGACATTTTTACTGGTAAAGCTAAACACTGGTACAGATATGTCAAGGATAAAGTTTCTTCTTGGGAGGAACTTGTTGTACTTTTGAAACAGGATTTTAGTCATCATGATTACGACTATCGTCTTCTCGCTGAAATTCGTGCTCGTACACAAGGCGAAAACGAAAATATAACTATTTATCTATCTATAATGCATGGGTTATTTGAAAGACTAAATAACAAAATGAGTGAAAAGGACAAACTGGAAATACTTTTGCATAATGTTCGTCCATCTTATGCTAATGTTTTAGCTTGTAATACCGACATTACTTCAGTTGATCGCTTACAAACCGTATGTCGTAATTACGAGAATATTCAATCTCGTTTTTCGGAATTTCGGGAACCACCTAGACTGAACTCTGGAACTCTTGCTCCTGATTTTGCATACAATCATGCACCTAGTACTTCTAGTAGTCAAAGGAAGCCTTTCAATAACCCAAGTACTGGTTATTTTAAAAAGTCTAACAATAATTACAATAACTATTATAGCAATAACAACTATAACAACAAGTTTAAACCCAATAATAAACAATACTATCCGAATTCAAATCAAATCAATTGCGCTAATAAATATGAAACATCAAAGCCTGCTACTGCTCCTGTCAATGTTGTTTCGAAGGGCGAGATTCCTAAAAATTTATTTTGTCCAAGATGCAGAACTACAGCTCACAGTCTTCGTCAATGTCCTGAACCCCATTACCCTATTTGTTTTAGATGTGGCAAGAAAGGTGTCCGCCTTCCGGAATGTTCTACTTGTAATCCTGTAACAAAAAACTAATTACCAGGGATTGTCGAGATAATTTCGATAGAGATGAGTGGCAAAATTGGTTAAAAACGGTTTCAATTTTCTTCTCCTGTTACCGTGTCTCTTCAATCCTTAATATAAAATCTAATAGCTCTCAACCTCATGTAATTGTTTCTATTAATGAAAAACCTCTTCCAGGTTTACTTGATAGTGGATCTGTTGCTACTATTCTTGGTAAAAATTCTCATTTACAAGTATTGAACAGTGATTACAAACTGTATCCTTGTCCACCCTTTATTGAATTTGTTGATGCTGGTGGTCATACGCTTTATCCTGAAGGTTTTATTTATTTGCCAGTTTCTTTTTTAAACCAGACACACATATTAACTGTATATATTATACCTGAGTTACAAAAGAACTTGATTTTGGGTTGGGATTTCTGGAATGCATTTGGCTTATTTCCCAAACATTTAAACACGGTTATATTCTATAAAGATTCTGACACAGCTCTGGCGGAGGTCTCTATTGATCATACTAAACATATCCACTCCTATGATGGCTTAACTGAAAACCAAAAGGTTACAGTTGACAACATCATTTCACAGTTTCGCGAGATTTCATATGAGGAGCGTGGTCTTGGCCGTACTTCATTAATTGAACACGCTATTGATACTGGTGATGCTGCACCTATTCGGCAAAGATATTACAGAATGTCTCCAGATAAACAAAAAGTAATTATTGAACAACTAGATGATATGTTACGTGAAGATGTTGTAGAACCTTGCGAAAGTCCTTGGTCCTCTCCTGTTTTGTTGACTCCTAAGAAAAACGGTGAGTTACGATTTTGCTTGGATAGTAGGAAATTGAATGCCGTAACTCGAAAGGATGCTTACAATCTACCATATATTTCTGAAATCTTAGACAACTTACGGGATGCGAAATATATATCAAGTCTTGATCTATCTAAAAGTTTCTGGCAGATTCTTATTAAGGAGGAAGATAGATGTAAAACTGCTTTTTACATTCCGTCTAGAGGGACCTTCCAATTTAAATCAATGCCGTTTGGGCTTACTAACGCTCCAGCTACACAGCAACGCCTGGTTGATGCTCTCTTTTATGGCCCAGAATTTGAAAACATGGTCTTTGTTTTTGTTGACGATATTGTTATTGTCTCTCCTACGTTTGAACAACACATTTCGCTTCTTTTGCGAGTTCTTGATAAATTAAAAATGGCAAATCTAACAATCAATTTTAAAAAAAGCCAATTCTTTCGCAGCAAACTGAAATATCTCGGTTATGTTGTTGATTCAAATGGACTTCATGCTGACCCAGAAAAGGTGGAAGCTATTGTGAATTATCCTACTCCCACTAATCGTAAGGAAGTGCGTCGTTTTCTCGGTACATCTTCATGGTATCGTAGGTTCATTCCTGATTTTAGTTCACTCGCAGCTCCTCTAAATAAACTTACTACTCAAGGTAAAAATGCCCCTCCATTTGTCTGGACTACCGAGGCCGATCAATCATTTAGAAAACTTAAAGACTGTCTTGTATCTGCTCCTGTACTTTCGTGCCCAGACTACTTAAAACCATTTGAAGTGCACACTGATGCCAGTGACTACGGTATTGGTGCTGTCCTAACACAGAACTTTGATGGTAATGAAAAGGTTATCGCGTATATGAGCAAATCTCTTTCCAAACAGGAACGGAATTATAGTGCTACTGAGCGCGAAGCTCTTGCTGTTTTGATTGCTCTAGAACATTGGAGATGTTATTTAGAAAATGGGCAAAAATTTACTGTATATACTGACCACTCGTCACTTAAGTGGTTTTTAAATCTCAATAACCCGACTGGACGTTTAGCTCGCTGGGGTGTACGTCTGTCTGCATTTAACTTCGAGATTAAACATCGTCGAGGTTCTGATAATGTGGTGCCTGATAGTTTATCTCGAGCTGTGCCTATCTTGGCTATAAATACGGATCCTTCAAATAATACTTCATCTAATCTTACATCTACTGATCCATGGTATCTTAATTTATACAATGGCTGTCTAAACTCACCTACTTCGTTTTTGAATTACAGAGTATCTAATAACAAACTGTTTCGTTATATGAAATCTCTTAACCCCCTGCAGAAGGAATTCGAGTGGAAGGAGGTCATTCCTTTTGAACGGAGGCGTGATCTCATTGTTCAAAATCACTGCGATCCTACATCCGGTCATTTTGGTATCTTCAAGACTTACAAACGTCTCTGCCTTAAATATTTCTGGCCAAAAATGCACCATGATGTCTCAAACTTTGTTTCTTCATGTGACATATGTCATTCTCATAAACACTCTAATCACACAACGCTTGGTATCTTGGGCCGTCCGAAAGATTGTTCTAGACCTTTCCAGATGATCAGTATGGATCTTGTAGGACCTTTACCCCCTTCGAGACGTCAAAATACATTCCTATTTGTGGTGACATGCTGTTTTTCTAAATACACACTTATTTTTCCAATACGCCGTGCTACAGCAGAAATAATTGCTAATATTCTTGAAAATCAAGTATTTTTGGTCCACGGAATCCCTAGTACCGTTTTGATGGATAATGGTAAGCAATTCGTTAGCAATACCCTAAAACAATTATACGCTACTTACAAAATTCCTAATGTTCACTATTGTCCAAAATATACTGCTCAAGTGAATTCTGTTGAGCGCTACAACAAGATTATTATGCAGGCTGTATCCAGCTATATTGAAAATGATCACAGATCTTGGGACCTTAATATTCCAAAAATACAGTTCGCTATGAACAGTTCTGTCAGTGAGGTTACCGGGTATACGCCAGCTTTCTTAGTTTATGGTCGTGAACTTGTGAGTTGTGGTTCTCATTATCTGGATGTCGAAACTAGTGACGATTTAATTTTTACTCCTAGGGACGAGTATGCTGAAAATCTTGGTTCACTTCGAAAGATTTTTGACAGGGTTCAAAGCTGTTTAATTAAGGCACACACCAGAAACAGTAATTACTATAATCTTCGGCGAAAAAATGTAGAATTCAATGTTGGTGATACGGTTTGGAGGAAAACTTATTATCAAAGCGATAAAGATGCCAAATTCATGAAAAAATTAGCACCAAAATTTATTAAATGTCGAATCATTGCTAAAAAGTCTCCACTAGTTTACCATTTAGAAGATATGCAAGGTAATGATTTGGGAACTTGGCATGTAAAGGATATAAAATTTACTAATTATGCGAGTTGATAACCTACATACTGTTGTCTTCATAAATAGCTTCTCTATTATACACGCGAAAATTAATTTTGTATTACTAAAATTTAATTCTTTTTCTCTAATTAAACTTAACGTACTACCACTACTACTGGTTTGAAATTGTCTCTAATTTTTATTCCCTTCTTTGCATATTGTACGTCTAATACTATATTATAATTTTATTATAACCTATAATATGTAATTATTCTATCGAGCGGAGTCAACTCGAAAAATAAGCCTTCGGACAATCTTTTTCTAACGAGCGGAGTCAACTCGGAAAATAAGCCTACGGTCAATCGCTTCTTATTGAGCGGCATTATTATACTACCACTAACGTAGTGATAATAGCTCTTTTATTATACTACCACTAACGTAGTGATAATAATCCTACTACCTTACACTACCACTAACGTAGTGATAGGTTGTTGGGTACCTTCTATATTCTATACATTGAATGATGTTTGAGACAATTAGATTTAGATCCATCTTTAGTAATTTGCGAGTATTTTTCAATCTATTAAAGAAGTACTCATTCTGATAGAGGCTGTAGCACTTACTTTAAATGTGTTAGTGGCGAGACTGATAGTGTGATGTATGGAAGTTATGTATTAGGGATGGCTGTTTGGTGGCAAGGAACTATAGAGAATATAGTGATAGACCTATTTGCTTTATGGGGTGTATTGTATATGTATGTTTAAGTCTAGGACCAAGTATCAGAATGGACTTGACATACGCGTACACCCGATAAGGACAGCAATAAAGTATATTCCTAAAACAGGGTTGCTTGCTGTGTACTGAATTTACCCCACATAATTATTTTTTATTGACCTGCCCAATAAACAAACATTCTTCTTTTTCTTATTTTTGATGCAATACTTTTCTAATTAAAAATAATTTTAACAATAATATGCATGAAGTAAAAAAATAGTTCCATTGAAAATAGTTTTTATTTCATAAATTACAAAACAAGTAATTACACAATTTAATGCGTGACGTGATAGTTCCCAATTTTGCAGACCAGTTGATGACCCATGATTTTTGGGAGATATGCAGTGCGGGAACCTGAAACAAATGTGGTAAAAATCATAAAATCGAAACGAGAATTAAATATGCACAGAACTACATGAAAGTACGGCTATTTCAATACAAAAATATGAAACAATACTTTACGGTCACACTAGTCGACCATTATCAAAGTATTAAAAGATTTCCCGAAATAATGACAGTTTACCCAGTTTTTAAGCTGGCATCCCCGAAGATCTAATAATACGACCATAATTACGAACACCTCTCACTCCTCGACACCGAGTGACTTTTGGCACCTACTGAATATGGTCGTGTTACTATAACCTAAACAATATCAAAACTGATGTTCGAATTTCAAATATTATCGTGTTCCTCAAATGTTTTCACTTGGAAATATAAAGACTGAAAGGTTTTAAATGTGTGCAAAGTTTAATTTTTAGAAAATATGTTTACTTACGAGTGAAAAGTGAAGTCAGGTTTTTATCGTTCATTTCGGCTTTTACAGCCTACAACACAACAAATTCACCATTCTAGCGTCTTTTGTGCACTATAAATATCACAATCAATCATAAATTAGTCTCTTTTGTTTTATCTAACGAAAGATTTCACTATATTTGTCTCGACTCAACGTTTGTTTGCCACAAAGTGCGGGTTGTGGCAGACAAATAAAAGTGAAACTCAGATAAAGACAAAAAACAATATCTTCATCTCTTTCATTCTTATGCAGATCTCAATCTACGTATCCTGTTTCCCCTTTGGTATTATTATTCCGTGTCAAGTCCATTCTGATACTTGGTCCTAGGTTTAAGTATTTGTTAACTAGATTCAGTGGATTTTTCCTAGGAAAAATCCTACCCAAAGAGAGGGGGTATGTAACGCCTGACGGTCTCACAATAGATATATTGTTAAAATAGAATTATTTCCAATAAAATATATATTAATTTAATTATTTGTTTTCATTTGCAAAAATATCTTCGTAGCAACCTTCGTAAACTATCGCGCGTGAACCTGTCAGCGATTGCTCTGCGACCTCAACTCGAACCTAACTTCAAGACAATGACTGAGACATTTTGATCGTCAGCTGAGAGGACGTACTATTTCTACACTAAAAATAGTATATAAAATTCTAGATTTATTTAAGGTAAAAAAATAACTTCTGGTGATAACCCCAAACTTGGGTGAGTATTGTAGGTTAAATTGTATGTGTATTTCCTAGATTTTAGATTCTGCTTTGTTCTTGCTTTGTCATCGTACGTGACCTTCAATGTCCGTTACACGGCAAGCTATTTTTACTGTTTAATTCTTATTCCATTAGTTTTCTACCACAACTAAATGTAATATTTACTGAATTCAAATCATATTCCTGTAGTTAATTTGTCTTAACCTTGTTGAAAGTTAACGTATTGTAACGGTAATTTTGTACCTGCCTATGCATTTCTTTGTTCTTTGTTTGATTGAAAGTACCTTTTGTATTTTGCTGATTGCTATACCGCTACTAGACTGCCACATCATAGAATAGGTACTAGGTTAGCTTAAATACCACTTTTTCTTTGCAATCAATTTGCGATGTCGCAGTCAGTAGCACAAATTCGGACATTCACTGAATTTCCCAATTTGTTGCTAATTCCAGGGTTCACTTCACTCCTACCATCGCCTATCTACCAGGCGAGTCTTCTTACGACGCTCGACGCGCTGAACGTCGAACACTTCTCTGGTCAAATTGACCGGCCCTACTGGTGCAAGATTTCTTCGTGTTTTCTACGACATCGGGACTCTGCGGCGTCGGTTACAACCTACCTACCGCTCGCCGCGCTTCAACAGATCTGACCCTATCGTTACGGTCAGGCTGACCGGTCTACGTGTCGTCTTCGATTGCGAGATAAGTGGACTATTTTCTAAAGACTTTAAAAGTGAATCCGAAATAGTTTAACGCGAACCACACCCTAGCTCGTTTTAAATCTACCCTCTCAAAAATTGTTCTTTTTTTTAAATAAATATTTGTTAAACTTTCTTACTCTTTTCTTTTACTATCCTATTTCTCTTTATTTGTCACCTTCCGTGACACTGGGTAGTGGGTAGGCTCGTGCCCCTCCTCGGTGGGGACGTAATATATGAGCTGATGATGATTATGACGATTATCGACACTGTAGTAATCAATTAACACCCTATATAATCAGTTGGTACTCACGCAGAACAACAGTAATTTTGTACTTACGTAGGATATAAGAGCTAGCTAAATCGGATGCAATGAGATAATCTCCTCAGACATAATGGTCCTAGAGGTAAATCATGTAGACGTACTAAATTAAACGTGTTATCCCCTAAAGAGTAACATGGTTTACTACTAACAAGCTGAAATGGAAGCTTTAGTACAACGATAAGCTTATTTATCATATAGGTACCTTTAGCTTGAATATGTTTACCAATTACAATCTACTTTTAATTCTTTCATGAGATCTGATGCAGAATTTAAAGCTATTCCGAAGTATTTACGGGGTGTGTAGTGTGTATGCGCTAAGTCTGTACTATAATTTGAACGATTTTATAACATAAACACATAAATGGCTGCAATCAGAGAAAGGGTAGGTAGACGGGTCAAGGGACTCACCGGAGCTTAGTTTTGTCCAAAATCCAGCAGCGTTCAACACAATTCACTTCACAGTTTTAGGGGTGCACCCACTCAAGTAATTGACAACTTTATTTTGGTATTTTAACACCTTTTACACAGTTTTTGGCGTTATTTTTGCGGAGCGTTATTGGGACTCGACGCACAACGTGGTAGGTAACGGAAGAGGGTGAGGCGCAGTGGCGCCGCCTCTCGTAGAAAGTGCGAACTTTTTTGTAAGATATTGGGAAGGAATAGACAAAGATTTTCCCGCCATTGCAGCTTAATTTAAATATTTAAAATGGCCTAAACAGGGTGTAAGGGACAGTTTCCCGCAAACTATCAGTTTGTTGCTCAGTCAAAGAAACTGAACAACTGACGCCAGGATTTTTTTTCAGGAAAAGAAAAAAGTTTTTGGCTTTCTCATACAAAACGATCACCTCGATCAGACAATTGGTATCAAAAAGCCAAAAAGAAAATTCTTTTTTCTGAAAGAATTACCTGGTGAAAGTTGTTCAGTTTCGTTGAATGAGCAACCCCTATCAGTTTGTGTGAAGCTGTCCCTTACACCCGATATGTTCAAAATGATACGGGTCTAAATAAATAACTATAACTCCAACTCGTACCTATGGTAATATAATATGCAGTGTTGAAGTGAAGCGCCTCACTAAAATATAAACATAGCATATTGCCGAGTAGAGAGCAAGTTGATGAAGACTTACTTTTCACAACTTGCACATGTGCACTGCGGACAGGCATACAACTCAAACATACAGTAACTATTGTATAGCGTGTAAGGGACAGTTTTCAACAAACTGATAAGGAATGGTAGGAACTGGAACTGAGCAACTTTTCACAAGGAAATTATTTCAGAAATTAAAAACAAATTACTTCCCCCGAAAAATGACCACCTCCATCATTTTTGTATGGGAAAGCCTAAATTCTTTCTTCTGTACCTAAGTAGATTTTAAAATTTAATGTATTAAGTATCAACGAAATTCTGTTTTTATTGTGAATAGTATAAATAATATAAATATAATTTGCTTTTGAAATATTATTATTATTGTTTTATAAATAGTGGTAATTTTCTTCATCTCTAAAATAACGAGTAGGCACATTATATCATTTATATAAAAATAAAATTTTATGATGTTGTAACTGTAAATAAGAGAAATTTTAAAATACTTAAAATGAGGTATTTTGTTGACATTTTATTCAAAGTTCTTTTATTTATGCAATATACTATATTTGTACAAATGTAGCGTGGGAAATACTTTTTCTGCGAAAATTATCATAGTCATTGTCAACTTTAATATCATTTAATACTAAATCATTCAAAAAAAATTTAGAAAACTTTCAATAATCAAAGTAATTTCCAGCTCCTTAGTTCTTAGAAAAACTATCGCAGTGAAAATCACCTGATACTTTTCAGTATAATAAGAAAGAAAGTTAGGCGCGCTTCGCTGCCAGACAACTGCTGAATTCACTGAACAAGAAAAAGTTGAAAATATTTCAGAACTGCTCCACCAACTTATGTCGGACAAAAGATTTAAAATCTGTCTTTAAATGGTTATTAACAAAGCAGGTATTTTCTCTTTCTCCATCTCAATAAAAGCGAGGAGAGCAATAACATAGAATACCTTACCTTCTCAACAACAATATTTCAGATTGAATTTGTAATGTGGGTGCAGTGCTCCGTTCATTCTTCTCTGAAGGCATTTTATTACAGTTCGAGATTGTTATTTTAATATCATAGCGGTTGAAGGGTTTGGGTTATGTACCTTGCATTAACTCCGTTCAAATGCACAAAGTATAAGGAGTTGTTTTTCGTGGAGATCCTCACAGACCCGCACTCGTCTGTCCCAGTTCTACTTTGCAGTAAACTTTAGCTTCAACTTTGTTATTGGTACTGTAAAAAGGCGACAACTATGACTCAACTGGCAAGAGCTGCTTTATTGAAAAACAACTTTAATTTGGCCATTTATTTACACGGTAAAATTTTATTCGTTTTAAAGTGCAACGGACTAGTTTCTATTCATAAAACTGAACAATTTTTACCAAGTTACTTTGACTCTTTCATAAAATTTTGACAAGAAGACCGTAGTATAGGCTGGCAGATTTTTATCCAATATTTCGACCTATGTTCCTGGAGTGAATGGTTATTCAGTTTTATATGAGAAGAAATTTTGTCTAGTCAAAGAAATAATAGCTGCTACTTATTTAGGTATGTCAAAAATCTTGTAGCCTAATATTTTATTTAAGTTTTATAATTAACTATAACTTTGACACCAAAAACGAAGCTTCATTAAAAATGTTATTAGGTACTGTTTCATAAAAGGAAAGAAGTTACCTCTTGGGTTAAATTAAACTTTCCACAAATACGTACGTAAATATTTGTGGAAAAATAAACTTTATTTGCTATGCAAAAAGTAAGACATTCGAATCGAACATTCCTTGCAGCAGCAGCGTCGCGCTGCGCCTGTGCCGCCTCGCGGTATAGCCAGTCACTTTGTAGTACAACGATATGCCTCTTCAAGCTGCTTCTCGTCGCGTCGCAGTGTAAACTGACCCTAATGCATCGATTCGTGGAGAGCACGACATAACTAATTGTTATCCAAAATTGTTGCTGTTCTCTCAGGATAGAAAATGACAGATGACCATTTTAGTCAAGATTTAGTGAATTTGTGCGCACACGAATTGCTCCCATTGTTAAACAATAGAGACGTGATGTGCGGAAACCGTTCGATGTAGCCCGCATTAGCGCTGCATTAATACCAGGAGATTAGCAGCCCTGTTCGCAACTATATGAAAGATATATCCATCGTGGAGCATATTCTGGGTTTACCTTCCTTTAAGCTAAAAAGCTTCAGACCAAAGGTAAAAATACAATTTTATTGTAATTGTAAAAAAAAAAACAATAACTATTTTAAGGAGAGGACTTAAATACTGTATCAACCCCTGCACTACCTACGGTTAGTTGGAAATGTTATTAAATATCCTACCATGAATCCTACACAAATGACTTCCACAAAAGCCATTGTTTCCATTTTCGAGGAACTGTTGAAAACAGTAGGGATCCAATGAACGGGCGAGTGATAGGTATGATACGCACGTGCAAGCGTATACCACACAGTGCCACAGTTCACCTCCCACTTTTTAGAATTTTCCATTTACCTAACAACTCCTAACGCTTTCAAATCAAATCAAATCTTTTTTTTGTCTACTTTATGTTCAACGGTTTTCCTGTGGGATTAAAATGTTGGCATTGTTTCCATTTTCGTGGAACTGTTGGAAACAGGAGAAACCCAAGAACGGACGAGTGTCGGGTAAATAAGCCGCACAGTGCCACAGTCCGCCTCCCAACAAGGGCTTTTTAAAATTTTCCATTTACTGAACAACTACTGATGTTTTGTCTAGCTTTTCTAGTCCTGCGCTTTCGTTAAATGCGGTTTCCCGTGGGAATGCCATGGATTTACCTATTCCCACAAAGTCAAAATAAATATTGTGTGTTATTTAAGTTTAAAATTTTACCTAACTCCGTACTGCTACTTCGGTGTAGAACAAAGGTAATTCTTCACTGAGGAAAAATCTTACTTTCGCAAGAAAATCCATTATAGTATATTAGGCAACGAGGGAATAAAGCAGTGTCTAACGTCACGGGCAGCATATTGAATCCTGAGCGGAATGAAGGATTCTAGGATTAATTCCCGAGCGCAGCGAGGGAATTAAATCTTTAATTCCTGAGCGAAGCGAGGGAATTATGACAAGAATCCTGAATGTAGCGAGGGATTCAAGTCTGCCCAAGGCGAAGACACATTTATTCCCGAGGAGCATACTATATTTTACACACCTACTGCACAGATTACTTAGACGGTGGCAGGCGTCTGTAAGATAATAAAGCTCAGAAATATACCTAATCATGTAATATTGATACATAAATAAATATTGAAAACATACCAGAAGCAACAGATCCGAAAGTCAATTCACACTCACTGAACTACACTTCACGTTCACAATCCACTACCTACGTATTTTTCCAAAAAACGAATTGATCGTATTTAACATATTCAACATAAATAACAAAATACGATAAAATACTAGTCACAATGTCTTCTGGAGTCAAAATATTAATTTCACTCGACAATTTACGAAATGGAAGTAATAATCAATGAGAGAAAAACTTTTGCAAAATCAAACCGCGTTTTCTTTTTTTTAGTTTCTTTTTTTTATACAAAGCAAAGAGCACATACAGATAACTAGTCATACAGCCTTTTTACACTCGCCGGGAGGCGCAGAAGGCGAGTGTGGCAACAGTTTTAATACACACACAGCCATATTTTTTTTTTCTGAAAATTATTTTCTTAGTAGTTCACATGACATTCCAAATTCAAATCACATAATAACCCTTGGGCTATTAAGGATTTCCATACAACTTTAA